>VDFB02321035.1:0-26580 GCA_007258455.2 Sequoia sempervirens | reverse complement strand
CATGCATAATCATATTCCATTCATCCAATAAATCAGGACTTTATTTAAATCAAATCCTAAATCATATTCCATCATTTTCTAATTCAAATAAATCAAATATCAAAATCCTAAAGGTCAACTCACCTAATCAGCATTAAATCAGCATAATCATGATCTATTTAATCTAACCCTGATTAAATACTCACCCACTTGCATTCTCTAGATTTGGCCACTTGCACATGAAATTGCAATTAATTGATTTATCAAAATCTTTATTTTCAACTTGGCATAAAGGGAGAATATTCTCCAAGTTTGAATTTCCCCCCAAGTGGACATGTACACCCAACAGAGCATTTATGAGGCCTTACATGTCTCTTACATGTCCCCTTCCAAGGTCAAAATCAGCATTTATTGGAAAATTTGAATTCAAATTTTCCCTCTCATGGGCACTCTTCCCAAATCTTGCACATACATCAACTAATCACATGATGACAAGTGTCCTCCTATCATTGGCAGAATCTTTAGTCCCACATTGGTCCCTCTTCAACTCTCGGCATTTGAAAATCTTTAAATACAAGCTTCATCTTTGAGCAAATCCTCCACAATCTCTTGCAAGGTTACTCTCTTCATTTGAGATTTGATCTTGTTCATCACCACTCCACCATCTTCATAGCATTTTCATCTTGAGCTTTGATCAAGGATTGGGAAAGGGTCACTAGCACATGTGACACCAATCCACTATGGAATAGGTAACTTGTTGAGTGTTTTCATCATGCTTGTAGCTTTCTTTCATCCTTTTGTTGCATGTTTTAAGCATTTTGCAAGGTATTTCATAGGAGTGTTCTTGAAGGATTTGTAGGTACTAACCCTTGTTTGAAGTTAGTGTTTGCAGATTTTAAAGGTACTCACAAATAGTACACACCCATTACCTTTAAGATCTTGTCTATGAATCTTGGGTAGGCTTGTGGATAGTTTTTGCTACAGGATTTGAACTTGGGTGCTTTGAAAAAATCCCATTAACATTACACAACAATTCCTTTTAAGACCTTGTCTATAAATTTTGGGTAAGCTTGTGGATAGTATTTGCTATAGAGTACAGAGGCATGGTCAATGTCCATGGGCTTGTAGTTTTGTCTATTCCATGGTCTTTGTACCCTAATTTAACTTTATCATTTTCTCAAAAAAATTCAATTCATAGTATTGAGACTTCGACTTGTACATGCATGTGGGATGGTACTTGGAATTCGTAGAGAGAAGAGAAGAGTGTCTTTGACGAAAATGTGATAAATCTTGACAGACTATATTGATAGGGAGTAGTACTTTTCTACAGTCCATATTTAAATGTATAATTGTGTATTTTTATAGCAATGTTCTAGATGAAATAAACTGTGTAGAAATTATATTGATCAAAGAAATGCCTGTAGTAGTTGATTTTATACTCTGTTAAGAGTTATTTTTCTCAGTTCAATGTAAAATGCATTGTATCTCACGAGATTTTCTATCTATACTTGAAAGTATTATAAAAATTTAGAGAGTACTTGTAGTGCATTGATAATTTGGTTGGACTTATGTTTTTGAATCTCAAGTGATGTGAAATTAGAAGATGTTGTGAAAAGAAACAGAGGTGATACTTTGTGTATCATTAAAACAGTGATTGAAAATGTTGATATATAGCCAGTGAGACATTCAAAATCTATCAGTGAGATAGCATTGTCAGTGTGGCATATCAATCAACCAGTGAGGCATTGTATACGATACGATTTTTTTTTAGATAAATCCAGTGAGGCTATTTTGCGAGTGGTTTTTCTACCCCAAGAGGGTTTTCCACTTAGGAAATTCACTATCTTATGGTTCTTTATTTTTTTTCATCTTTGATCTTACTGTTTCATAGGTATACATTTCTGCACTTACATTTATGTAATTAAGAATCATCAATTTAGATTGGTACACATGTTAGCTCTTGAAAACATAATCCATATAGTTCTCAAAGGGTTTAAAAAGGTTTTTTTTTTAAGTCAGCAAATTGAATGAATACTAAGTGTTATGTCTTAATGGTCTCATTTGTTCTTGGAAGCTGATAAGTTATGGTATGATAAATTTGTACTTTTATGATTGATGTTAGTTTGTTGTTGAGGATCAATGGCCTGTAGGTTTGAAGAGTTGCTTGGATTGGTTGCCCTTGAATGGGTACTCGGTCCTTGACAGCATCAGGTGGACTATACAAAATTGTTATATGTTGGAAAAGAGATATGTTTAAGTTACTCATCATGACACAAACTTCTCATTTCTATGATATTTTGATTTTGGTTGTTAAATAATCTAAACAAATTATAATTCCCTTTTGCAATCATATTATATTTTCTTTAAATCTGAAAAAATTTAATGAATTATTGTAGATTTGAATTTTTATTTTATTGAGAGGGCATTACATTAAATGTCATTTACTTTTTGTGTCCTAGGTCATTTAATATTATTTGTCTCATGTCATAGGATTAAGGCACCTTTCATGATCTTGTCTAATCCTATCTCTCACCTTGTCTATATAAGCAAGGTATCTTGTACATTTGAATCATAGGGGATCTGCTATCATTGATCCATTATTGATCATTGTACATTATTGCATTCATAATCAATCAAGCTATTCCCTTTCCATACTCTATTGTGGAAGGATATATTTTTTGTAGGTGGTCCTGGGCTATGGGAGCTCACTATTAGCTCCTTGGAGTTCAATATCAACTCCTATAGGATTCTCATAAATTTTCTCTTTGATAAGTGCCTAAGTATGAGAGAGCATGAGCTTGAGATCACATAGGAGTAATGAAAGATTTGAGAGCTTAATTTATAGGTACTTGAGTTAAGATGTGGATGGCTAGGATTAAATGATGGATGGATGGATTATATTCACTTAGGAAATTAGATCACATGCAAAGGGACACTTTTTACATTAGTTTAATTTAATTATTGTGGATGGATGATGTGGACCTACTTATTTGAATTTTGGAGGGATAATTTTATTTATTTAGTTTAAGTGGGTGAGAGTGGACTTATTGTATTCAATTTAATAATGGGTGAAGTGGATTTAATTTATTTAATGATTAAATAGAAATTTAATTGATTTAATAATAAGGTGGGAGTGAATAATTTATTTAATTTAGATAATTAGTGGCATAAATTATGGATGAAATTAATGGGTTATTAAAAATTAATTATTGTGATGAGGTGAGTTTTAGGTGTGTAGGGTGCCCAAGTGTAGTTGTTGTCTCTAAGTGTGTACTTAGTTGCCTTGTTATGGTTATTGCTTGTTAATGAGTGGTTCGTCACCCAAGTGTGATCATCCCCTCTTGGTGTGTGATTGGCCACCCAATTGAGCTAGTCTCTCATTGAATTCTAGTACTAATATAGTTAGGTGGCTCTTGAGATTTATATTGAAATAGAAGGGGGGAACTCCCCCTTATGGCATCCACCAAGCTCAACCATCCTAAAAATCTCAACTTACCAATAATAAAAATTAACTATATATAAGTATTACTTAATTATAATATTTATATATTTAAATTATATCTCTTGTAATATCATGTCATGTGTAAATATTTAAAATAGAATATTTAAAAGATATAATTTAATAAATTTCATTATTTATTAATTTTACATACAATTACTAATTATTAAATTTACATGTAAATGGACATCATTTTTTATGGTCAAGATTTTTGTGAGCACATTCCTTCTATTACAATCAACCCCTTGTTACCATTATAGATATGCCTCTCAACATATTAATAGTCATCATATTTTAAAAAGGTTAAAAATGATATATAATTGTCATATTTAAGTGCAACCCTCATGAGCCTTATACACCTTCAATACTTACCTTTGATGCCACCAATGAAATGACATATTCATGTCAAGTATCTAAAAGAGTTTTATATTCCCCTTAAAGACAGCCCCAATGAGATCATTTAGATGGTCACATGTGATCCAAATACCCTAAAAAATCATTATTGGACAAGAACTAAAAGATCACCAACATCATATATTCCAAATACAATATTTAAAATAAATCTACACTTCAAATTGGAGATCAAATTACAAATTTAAACACCAATTAAAAGAAAGGTATTTTACTTAATATATATTTCATGGGTGTTTCAGTATTTTCCCTTTTTCTTTTTATTTACAATCTATTTTCCAATGAATTGGCATTCTCCTTCCCCTATGTACTATTTCAAAATCAAAAGCTAATGTTCCTTTAAGTTTTTCCAAATCCCCCATCTATTATTATAAATGATCTAAATGTTAATCAAGAAACTTATTTTGCAACAAAGTATTCAAACTCTTTTTGAGAATTATACAACATTATAATATTCCACTATCATAAAATTAAAAAGTAGTACTAAAATCTTTTGAGACTAGAACCCAATATTTAAATCAAGGGAAAAGACAAAGTATAATACAATTAAATTATAGAAATCTTTTGAGGCTAAACCCAATGTTTAAATAGAAGGAAAAGAATAAACATATGTTAATTTTTCATTTAACTTACAATCCAATAAATTATCACTTGAAAATGTTCTTCCAAAAGGTAGAAACCAAGAGGCTTGAAGTAACTATATATAGCTTGGTAAATTTCTTTTGGATTATGCATGTAGAAGCTTATCGTAAAATCAACAAAAAATTAAGATCTTGACCTTGTTTGATCAACGATAGCTTGAACCAAATAAAGCCTTCTACAAGGCATTCCATCAGCATCCATATTCATATAACGAGGCACCTCCCTCAATTTATTAAAACAATTGTGGGGATCCATCAACAACCCAAAGTTTGCATCAGAATCTCCAATTTGGGAAACCTTCACTTGAGAATAGCCTAGTGTGGGCAAAAGTTCTTCTGGCCAATCGCTATAGAAGTGGAAATTGTTTTTGAGCTCATGGGGTAAGTTTGTTGAGCACTCATTCATGAAATCTGCTAGTAGAATTGTGCTCCCTTGACACTTGTCTGAGATCAATCTCAAGACCTCTTTGGCATGGAGGTCATGGAGGTAGTAGAGAATGCCTTCTAGTATCCACACTGTGTTATGTTGTGGTAGGAATCCTGAGCTTATAAGAGTGTCAAACCAATCCTTTTTTGTGAGGTCTGCAGGCACATGGCAAAGGTTTTTGGCATGGAAGGTTAATGGTTGTTTTTCTGCTTGGGTGGTGGTTGTTGTAGCCTCTTGAAGCAAAGCAACTTTAAGCTCCAATACTTTGGGAAGATCAACCTCAAAGACAGTGCAACCTTTTAGACAAGTAAGACGATATACTCTCGCATCCATTCCTGCACAATCATTAACAATATCATAACAATTATTTTACAAATATCTCTTAAATATATTTTAGAAAAATAAATAATGTTTTTTAAAATTAAAATTCTTTCTACTTTAACTATTAACTTGCATTCTAATTTCAATTTAAAAAAGAAAAATTATTATAAACTTAATTTTTTTATAAACATAATTTTTCAAATTATATAAAAATATATATTTTAATTAATTACAAAAATCATTTTCAAATAAAATTAAAAATATTTATATACAATTTTATTTTATCTTAAATCTAGCTATCATTTTAAAATTTATACTTTGGGAATCAAATAAGTTCCTTGTAACACAAGGGTGGAATGCAATGTCTTTGAAAGGAAATATCTTTTAATCCATTTTTAATTAACTCAAATTTGACGTTCAATCACATGTCCCATTAAAATTTAGTCTTTTTTAATTTACCCGTCATTTTTAAGCATAATCAAGAAAAAAAATTAGAGCTCCAACAAGTACAAATGACAAACATATACCAATGAGTTATGTATTGACAATTCATTTTCATAAATCAATAAATATTATTGGATGATCTGTGACCTATAAAATTTTCACGGATTTAAAAATACATAAAATAATACCCAAATTTATTAGAGAAAAATTAAATAAGGGATTTAATTTTAAATTTCAAACCCCTACATTATTAAATTATCAAAATAATATATTATCTTTTATTAATCTTTAGTTTTAAAAATTATAACTTATTTATATTTTACTGCGTTCATTTCTGTATATATATTTAAGCTCAATAGTAATTGAGATCCTTGTTGAAAAGCCCCTTAATTCTTTTACTTTGAAAAGTTGGAAAAAGTTGATGATATGAGAAAGAATAATCAAAAATTATATCCTGATCTTTTATGGAGTATCTCAGCAACCACATGCGTTCAACCCGATATAGACAACCATACCAAGATTCCAGGACGTCAAAAAGTCACAATAAATATTTAATAAAATGGAATCTTATTAGTAATAAAGAAATGTCTATCTTACGGCTTATAAAAGTTGGTTTATGGTTTTATGTTAAATAAGTGATTTGAATTTTGATAGATAAAGATGATTAAAGAACATCGTTATTTTTATTGAAGTACAATTTTTTTAATTATGGTAGTTTCTTTTTATTAACAAAGTTTTACAAGTTTATGTTGTTTAAATTGTATGTATTTGATATAAAAATTTAGATGATGTTGGGATTATGTTTTAGATGATTTTAACAGAATAGGCATCTAATTTTTTGCTTTTTAAGAAGTGGTTCTATGAAGCTTGTTTCAAAAACTGTTTCATAGAGCAAGAGATCCCATGAGATGAAAAATATTTAGCTACATGATAAATTAGAATCTTGCCTATACAAATTGAAGCTCCTATTTTTTAGATTTTAGATTTTAAGTGATGTCTTTCAGATGGGGTTCGAAATTTCTCACACCAACTTAGAAGATTTTGCTACCATGTGCCATTCATCTATAGTTTTTAAATTCCTACAATTAAATATAAGGATAATTTTTTATTTCAACTTTCATCGTTATTCTATGAGATCACTAACTTCTTAAAATTTTGGAGCTTAGAGTTTTAAGTCTGCCTACTGCTACAAAATCTATGAGACCAACTATTTATGAAAGCTCTATAAAATTTTCAAGAATGCCCTATGAAATATTTTAGGAAACCCCTTCAATAGAACTCCCATCTGAACTAAAAAAAAATAGATTATTTATATAACTTTAACTCCGATAACCAAAAAAAATTCTAATAATGATAAAATGCTTCGCTCTCCTGCTGAAATTGTTCATTTTGTTGTTTAACTAGTTTCTGTTTGTGTAGTTTTACTTTCCTATCCTTGTACAGTCCTTGTAAACTGTTCCAAAGGATTTTGTACCTCCTGTATTGTTACAATCGTATACTAATCTTCTTTTATAATTCAGCATTATTCAATAATTTATTTTTATTTTTACATAAAAAAACCTTTCAAACGAAAAGATTCCGTAAGATATTTTATGTGGGGATAATAATATTTATGTATAACTCTGACCCTATGAAACGTGTATACTAGTACATTTATACGGTGTACAATGCTATTATTCCCGCGCATATAATTAAAAAACTAAACTATTTCTATATTTGGAAAAAAAAACAGAGTGGGTAACCTGAACCAGTTATTTATTTTTCTTCAAAGTAACGTGTCTGAAATCTGTGATGCCTTTAGGGGAGAGGGCCCAATAGTCGTGCGGGGTCCAATAGTCACGCACCCAGTCGTAAATATAATACTCAATAGTCGTTTATAATTAAAAAACTAAACTATTTCTATATTTGGAAAAAAAAACAGAGTGGGTAACCTGAACCAGTTATTTATTTGTCTTCAAAGAAACGTGTCTGAAATCTGTGATGCCTTTAGGGGAGAGGGCCCAATAGTCGTGCGGGGTCCAATAGTCGCGCACAATGTACAATGCTACTATTCCCGCGCATATAATTAAAAAACTAAACTATTTCTATATTTGGAAAAAAAAATAGTGGGTAACCTGAACCAGTTATTTATTTGTCTTCAAAGAAACGTGTCTGAAATCTGTGATGCCTTTAGGGGAGATATTTGTCTTCAAAGAAACGTGTCTGAAATCTGTGATGCCTTTAGGGGAGAGGGCCCAATAGTCGTGCGGGGCCCAATAGTTGCGCACCCAATCGTAAATATAATACTCAATAGTCGTTTATATAATGTCCAATAGTTGTGATTTGACTACCCATAATTAAACAGAATGTATGCTTTTGATCTAAAAAGCAACCAATCATGTGATACCACATCAGCGCTCAACTACTCATGATGTAATGCACGAGAATTGGTCTCACTATTTTTTGGGGCCTTTTTGGACACCTTGACAAAAATGCATGCTGATGTGGCATCATATTTGATGATGTGGCCCTGAAACCTTAGTTATAAGCAGAGAACTTGCCAAGTAAGCTGCTGTAAAAAATTGGGAGTGATTTGAAATTTCGACATAGGATAATTAAAAGCGCGAAGTTAGGTTGCACGACTACTGGGCCCTCTCCCCTAAACCCAATTTTATGGCTCCACTTGAGACGGATTACACGTTGACTTTGATGGCTGTGAGAAGGTTATGAAACGTCAAAGGGTAGACTCTCCCAAGTTTTAGGACCATTAGCTAGCTGACAGAGGGGAATGGTTCATTTTTATGTTATCTTCGTTAAGGAAAGTAAATGAACGTTTCTAGTTAAGGAATAAAAGGTTACAGAATAGAAAGACCACACATGAAGCCAATTCAGTCTTTTTTTATAGCTTAGTGAAGAGAAATTGTGCTAGTAGAGTAGGTAGAAAAGAGGTCAGAGGATCAAACCTGCTCCGAGCAGAACTACTTGACTTTCTCCCTCGAAACAGCGCAGAGCAGCCTCCAGCCTGGAATCGAACCACAGCGTCCGCACAGCAAGCATAACGCCTGCAATCTCCCGCGCCTTATTCAGTCTGTCCTGTTTCATCTTATCGTACAAATTTCTGAGATAAGTTTCCCCTGCAAGAATTTCAGCAACGGGATCGTGAATTACATGCTTCCAGAGAGCCCGGCCGGCTGCCGTCTGGCAAGCAGTCCTCTCCACTGCGCCGCATTCTTTCTGAATCAATTCATGCAAATTTCTCACGCTCTCCAAATTCATTAATCTCGACATTTGCAGCTCGCATTCGCACGAATCCTCGCTGCATTTGCATTCTTCCATTGTTTTCTCGCTTAGCTTGGCGTCAATTGACAGAGTCTGTTGATGCTGCCGCCATGGAAGAAATATGTAAAAGGAAGAGAAGACTATGGGTTGTACTTGGGGCCTGACTGCTGGGGAAAAGGTTATGTCGTTTGTGTGATGGAAAACAGGGGCACTGCAAAAGCAGGAGCGTGAGGATAACGAGGATGAGGCAAATGCGTTGCCACACAAAAAGCTAACAAATATAACACTGCCATTAAATTCCGTATCGGGTTACTTGTCTTTAAGTGCCTTTAGGATTGGACGTTCTTTAACGTTTGTATAAAAAATGTGATGTGGCCCTTGCATTTTCACTTCTTTTTTAGAGATAGAATGTTTTACAATTGGTTTGAACTTCCATTTCTACCAGTCAACTTTATGAGATGCCTAAGTTTAGGTCTAGTTACTCGCTTTATAGTGTTTGGCATATCTATTGACACATAGGGACTAGAGATGTTAATTTGACCATGCTATTTTCTTCCAATATGAAATATATAGATTTTGGCCTTGATTTTCAAAGCGAATTCGATTTAGAGCAATGTAAATGGAAGATAATGTAAGGTGGAAAATATTCTATGTAATATAGAACATAATAGAAAGTTTTAATGATTACAAGGTTAAAAATAGTTAAAAGGATAGTAGATTCAGTTATTTTAATTTTTTATAGTGATATGATCATTTTAGTTTTTTATATTGTTGAGATTTTTAATTTTTGTGAAGTAGGAAAAATGATCCTAGATCTAATTAGGATTAGCTTCTTTTCGCTTGACTCTACATTTGAACATGAACCAACTAGGGTTGACAATTAGTTTGCCACCACAAGGGAGAGTCAATCTCCTAGGGTTTGTGTCCTTTTTGAGTTGTAAAGAAGATAAATTTGATGTGTGTTTAATAAGTCTATTTGGCATATAACCCAAGATCTAAAAATGTAATTTATTTCATAGACGAAAATGAAAAATAACAGAACAACTTCATATCTGAGAATGAGATAAAAAAGGAACCTATGATTGAAATCTAAGGTCGAATTGTAGAGATGGGGGCATTGGGCGCCCTAGACTGAGATGCTTCTTTTTTAGATTTGAAAACTATGAGATGTATGTTGTAATCTGCTTCATATTTTTTGCTATTGTCCACTGTCAAAACTTTCAGATCTAATATGCACACATGAAAAGAAGGGGAAAGGGTGTGTTGTATAGAGGCTTTCCTAAGTGAAACCTCGTTTTGGTATTTCGACCTCCACATATAACAATTGATAATGATCAAGAGGGCATACCCTAAGTCGGGCAAAGGCCAAAATAGCAATAATTGATTGAAATGATAAATGACATTGTTACTTTGATGTGAAATCCTTGATGAAATGATGTCACATCACAAGTTGCCACAAATATTGATTGATGGATGCCTTGATTTCTTGATATACCTGCAAAAGGTTAGTTCACAAAACATAATAGATTGTTGTAGCTAGCATGTAGAGGATAACTCAATACTAGTTGATAATTTCTTATTGATAGTTTTATATGATGGAATTTACCATCACAAGATAGTTGTTTCTCATCGGATATCATGACTTGAAAATTGGAGACTGAATAAACAAAAAAATTGAGATCATTAGCTAATCTTCTATCAATAAAGTTATGTGTACTACCAATATCTACTAATACTTTCACATTTTTTTTATATTACCAATACTTTGAGTGTTTGTGGTGCATTTGTTCCATTCAATGTGTGTAGAGAGATAGTAGTGCTTTATTTTTCCCTGGAATCTTCATTCTTAAATTTTATGTTTGATTCTTTTGTAGGTGCTTCTCCCTCTTCTTCAATCTCATTCTTTCTCTCATTACTAGAACTCTTATGACTCCTTGACCATTTACTATCATAATTCCAACATAGGCCTTTTTTCCTTTTCTTTATCTCTTGTTGAGGAGAGAGCTTACTAATTTATCTTAAGATAAAGAACTAATCCATATTTTTGCTAGTAGATCTTATTCACATGTTAAGTTTACTTAGGTCCTAGGAATCTTTCTATAATTCTTAGTTGTCATTAGATATTATCTTATCTTATGTCATTTACTTCTTGTGTCCAAGGTAATTTAATGACTGTTATCTCATGTCATGTGATTAAGACACTTGCCATGATCTTATATAATCCTATATATCATATTGCTTTAAAGCAAGGCCTCTTGTACAATTTGTATCATAGGGGATGTATTATCTTGATATATTATTAATCATTATACATTATTGCATCAATATAAACTAAGTCATTCTCTTGTCATAATCTCTCATGGAAGGATATATTTTATTTTGCAGGTGATCCTAAGCTATGGGAGCTCACTGTTAGCTCCTTGGAGGTCACTATCAACTCCTATATTTTATGCTTTAGAGGCCTTGTATGAAGACTCTAGAAGTGTATTATAATCTTGTTTCTTGAGATAATACATTAAGTTGTGTAGGTACTTTTGAAGGTTGAGTTTTTCTCTTGAAATGGCTTTCCCAGGGTATATCTAATGTTATCATGAGGTGTTTTTGTTATTCTTTTGCATTGTTGATTTTGAGTACTTATTTTATATTTGTTTCTCTCATGAGATTTATGTGGAAATAGTATATTTTTGCTACAATTTCCTTTCAAATACTATAACAAATGTGTCAAATTTGGATGATTTATCCTTATATGTTGATCATTATAATGACCTAGGATGATCCTTAAATATAATTCCTAGACACACAACTCAAGAACTTTATTTTAGAAGCTTATGATTAACAAATTTTATATTCTTAGAAATTTACTCTAAGAATAAATAGATTTTAAAATTCAAATAGGAGGAATAGATTGTGGGCTTGGTTTTATCTACAATACAAAATCACATGGACAACCTAGTTTATGGATGTTAGATCCTATATAATATAAACTATACTTTTATACAATAATGGATTTAGAATAATAGAATAATAGTTCAAGATTTAAGTTAGATGGTGTAGCAAAAGATTCAAATTGAGTGCTAAAACCGTATAATTATGAAATCCATTCAAAGTGGTATAGAACAAAGGGGTAAAGATATACTATGTAGTTTTATATCCTCTAAATTCCCCCCCCTGGAACTTTGATGTGTGTGTAATATTTATAAGCAAGCATGCTAAAGGAAAAAATGAAATAAATTTAGTAGTCATAAATAAGATGTAGAAATTCTAGATTCAAGAATTTGAGCTACTAGAACAAGCATGTGCTTCCTTTATCCCTAAAATGCAACAAGTGCTCTATCGTCAAAGTAAAAATAACCTACCTCTAAAACTATGTAAAAGCTAAGAATAAAATTAGTAGTATGTCCACTCAAATTGTGTTTACTTTGAAAGAGAACCAACAAATTGAAGAAAGAAAAAAATAATGATATATGTAAATTGTGACTAAAAGTTAAGAATGATAAATAAAATTGTGATTGGATAGATTAGTATGGGTCGATTACGCTTAATCCATGAAGAATCGAAGCATAAAGTAGCCACTAACGTGTCAAATCTCAACAGGATCATTCAAATGAAAGTTAAACTAAACATTTATCAAAGCTAAGCATTCTAAACTACGAAGCATTTAAATGTCTACTCTAATCCATTCAAACTTATCCCATTGTGGGAGTAGTGTCATGTTGATGCGGAGCGACTACCCTTTCCTAATCCCGTGGATAAATGAGCTTGCCCTAGTCAATTTTATTGAAGAAAACTAATGGAACAATTGTGAGATGTGTATGTAAACATGATTTTAATCTAAATAAGCATGATGCAAGCTAATTTAAACATGATTTATGCTAAAATGATGAAGATATACAAATGCTAAGCTAATTCTAAATGGATTTTAACCTAAAAGATCCAAACCCTAATTAGTTAAACAAGCTAAATGGATGCATTATGTGATCATGGAAGCCATTAATGGAAGCTTAAAGCTAATTAATGCAATTAAAATGAACTAAAAGATGCTAAATGTGTGCTAAATATGAGTGTGAGTGTGAGTGTGAGTGATTTTAGCAGCATAAGTTTTCTCTAAAAGATGGATCCATTTGTCTCCAAATAGTGATCTATTTATAGGAAAGCCAATGAGAAATGAAGGGTTGAGATTGAAAAAGCTAATCAACAGTCAAAGATGGAAGAATTTGGAGGCATGGATCATGGATACTCATCAACAGATGTGAATGCAAGATGAGATTTAATCAAGGGTTCACATTCCTTCAAACAAACACACTTTCAACTTGTCCAAGATGTCATAAGTTAACTTGCACAAGAGGTCACAAGTTAACTTGCTCAAGAAGCTAAGTAAGTTTGTTGAGAAAAATGAATATTCCCCTTTTTCAAATGAGTGAGGAGAGAGAATATTCTTTAGAATATTCTCATGGGTGAGGAAAAAGGATATTTAGTTAATTAAAACTGAATTAAATTGTGCAAAATGGGAAGGAATATTCCATGGAAATATTCCTTTTGGAGGAATGTGTAAAGGAGGAATATTCCCTTGCAAGTGGGGGGAATTAGATTTAGTTGATAATTAAACAATATTAATTATGCAATTAGGGGATTTAGAAATTAAGAATTAGATGATATTCATTAAATAAAATGATTTCATGAAAGGGGGAAAGGTGGAATGACATTTAATTAAATACCTTAGGGTTATTTAATTAAATAAGAAGATTTAGGGCATTAAATTAAATAGTTTGATTTATTTAATTTAATAGGTCGAAGTGTTAGCATGAAAGGGGGTGAATTAACCTGATTAAATGAACTAGGTTAATAGGTGAAAATGATGCCATTAATTAACTAGCTAGGCTAATTTAATTAATTAAGCGAAATTAAAGAGGATGGGTTTTAAGAGGAAATGATGTTTGTTGGAGTTATCAACCCAAGATCTTCAATCTGCAACACCAAAGAACCTCCACAAGAGATAGAGAGAAGCAACAATGGAAGATGCTATTCCACCAAACAAGGATTGCAGTATGATACAATATGATCAATGCAATACAATACAATGCTATATGCAATACATTACCAAATATGCTAGAGATGCCTTGCTTATAAAGGCAAGGATGAGAGATAGGATAAGACAAGATCATGACAAGTGTCTTAATCCTATCACATGAGACAACTAACTCATAACTACCTAGGAAAGTGGAAATTCTAGATAAGACAACTAATACTTATCTAGATATGACAACTAATATCCTAAGTAAACTTAACATGTGAATTAAGTCCCCTAAGTCCCTAGTAAAGGAATAAACTAGGTACAAGACTTATTCACACCAACACCCCCCCTTAAGTGCAACTTAGGGAGGTACAAACCAATGCATAATGAAAAGGATGGGTCCCGGCAAATAGGCCTGATGAGGTACCCATGTACAAAACAAAAAAAACTCTCACAAGCAGAGAAAAGGAGAAAAACCCTATGGGAGAAAACTCCTCTCCAAAAGAGAGAAAAGAAACAAAGAAAACTAATGAAGGAAGGAGGACTCCTCAAGACCCCCCAAGGACAACTTCCTTCACCCCAAGCATCGATCGCAACTAAAGATAATGAGGCGATGCCAAAGGTTTAGTGAAGATGTCTGCAACCTGCTGATCTGTAGGCAAATACTCCAAGCTGAGAACACCATCCTGGATGAGCTGCCTAATGAAGTGCATGTGGATCTCAATATGCTTAGTCCACTGATGCTCCATTGGGTTGCGAGAAATATGAATCGCAATCTAATTGACACACCAAAGAGTAGTGGGCTAAGTGGAAGGGAATCCAAACTTATTCATCAACTGACGAAGCCACAAAACCTCCTGACTAGCCAACACGGCACCTCAATACTCAACCTCTGCCGATGATAATGCAATAGCAGTCTGCTTCTTGCATGACCATGCAATCAGACCAGAACCAAGGCAAAAGACAAAGCCAGAAGTAGACTTCCTATCATAGACATCACTAGCCCAATCTGAGTCAATGAAGCCCACAATCTGAGATGCACCTGAAGTGTAGTGAATGCCAAAATGAGTAGTGCCCTAAATGTATCTCAAGATACACTTGGCGGCCTTCCAATGACTCTCATGAGGCTCCTATGAGAAGCGAGAGACAAGTCCAACTGCAAAGGAAATATTAGGACGACTATGTGTCAAGTACAAAAGACTGCCAACCAACTACTGATACAAGGTAGGATCAACTATAAGAGTAGTACAACTGGAAGACAGTACAACACCTGACTGGAATGGAGTAGGGGCAGGCTTGCAATTAGCCATGCCAAATATCTGAAGCAAATCAAGAGCATACTTCTACTGGAAAATGAAGATCCCCTTAAAGTCTGATGAACCTGAAGACCAAGGAAGTAATGCAAAATACCAAGGTCGGTCATATCAAATAGCTCCATCAATGCTTGTTGTGTACTATGAATCATGGAAGTAGAACTCCCTGTGAGAATCAAATCATCCACATAGAGCACAAGTATAAGTAGATCCTCTTCATGTCTCTGTGTATAAACTGTGGGATCAGAATGGCAGCGAGTGTAGCTGGAAGCAAGCAAGAAACTATCCATCTTCTCATACCAAGCCCGAGGGGCTTGTTTGAGACCATACAATGAACGTCGAAGCCTGCAAACAAGTGAAGAGTCCTACACAAAACCTGGTGGCTGCTCCATATAGATCTCCTCATGAAGATCCCCATGCAAGAAAGTACTCTTCACATCCATCTAAAACACTGACCATCCCTGAGATGTAGCTATAGCAAGGACAAGGCGAATAGAATCCATCTTGGCAACAGGAGCAAAGGTCTTGAAATAGTCAATCCCTTCAACCTAAGAAAACCCCTTTGCAACAAGACGAGCCTTGTACTTGTCAATGGAACCATCTGCTGCATACTTGGTACGATACACCCACTTGCATCGAACCAAATTTCTTCCCTTAGGAAGAGGCACAAGATCCCAAGCATGATTCTTCATCAAGGAAGAATACTCATCATCCATAGCACTATCCCACTCTGGAATACTTGAAGCATCTGAAAACTTTTGAGGATCATCTGAAACTGCATGACTCAAAAGACTAATTCCAGAAGTATAAGAACGAGTGTGGCGAGTTTCTGAGGGATCACCAACAAGAGGACCAACCTCCTCAAGAGTAACATGAGCCCATCGTGGCCTAGTGGGTGAATGAGGAGGAGGTTCATCAAGACCATCATCAAAATCTTCCTCAAGTAGCAAAGTATCATGAATTGAAGAAGACTGAGTAGGTTGTGATGAAGAAGAAGTTGAAGGAGGATCTAGCTGGGTGAAGGTCTCAAAAAATTGAACATCATGTCAGAAATGTACCTCTCATGTGTTAGGATCAAACAATCTATATGCCTTCACATCCTCACAATAGCCGACAAAGATGTACCGCTAACTCTTCTTCTCCATGGATTTACACCGACCATTCAGAATGAATTCCCAAGCCTCACTACTGAATACTCTAAAGAAGGATACATAAGGCTTGCGATGAGACCAAGCCTCCTCAGGGGTCATATTTCACACTGCCTTGTGGGGCATACGATTTTGAATATAGTTGGCACAATTGACAGCTTCGGCCCAAAAAGTGGGAGCCATGGACCTAGACTGAATCATACAATTGGCCATTTCCTTGAGAGTCCTATTATTTCTCTCTGCCACACTATTCTGTTGAGGGGTGTAAGGAACTGTGTGCTGATGAAGAATACCATGCTCACTACAAAAATCCTAAAATGCCTAATTGACATACTCCCCCCCATTATCTGTGCGTATCTGTTGAAGAGAAAAACCTAACTGCTTCTCCACAAATGTTTTGAAGGTCTTGAAGTTGGTGAGGACTTCACTCTTGAGCTTCAGAAAATAGACCCATGTCCAGCGGGAAAAATCATCAATGAATGTTAGCACATACTTATCCCCTGAAAAGGAAGGAGTTGGGAATGACATGAGATCACTATGGACCAACTCAAGGGGTGTGGTTGCACGTGTAGCTTGACCCTTAGGAAAAGAATCTAGATGTTGCTTGCCAAGAACACATCCTTGACAAACACTATTTGTGCAAGTGATCTTTGGAAGACCAACCACTAAGTTATGTGCTTGCATTTGCTGAAGATATTTGTAGTTCAAGTGCCCAAAGCTCTCATGCCAAAGCTTGCTCATTGAATCAACATGAGCAACAAAACATGAACCCAATGAAGACTCAAATCCATCAAATCGATACAAATGATTCTCATGATCAACTATCCCTATAACAACAACCTTCTCATGATCCTGCAACTGTCTAATAGTCACATTCTGTGGAGTAAACTCAACTGACTTCCCATCTCCAGAATGACAAATCTAATATATGGAAAGTAGATTCGCTGAAATATCAGGAACAAGTAGAACATCCTCAATGCACCCATCTAGCATCTGAACGGAGCCTATCCCTAAAACTGGAATCTGTGAAGAGTTCCCAACTGCAATCTGAGAAGTAGAAGTATGAACTATGGAATCAAGAAGAGCACGTGAATTGGTCATGTGATGTGAAGCACCTGAATCAAGAATCCAACTATCTGAAGGTGAATGCATAGCTCGTGCTAAAAGAGCTTTCCCTTTGCCCATGGAAGAAGGCTTAGCCACTGAAATATTGTGCTTCTTCATAGCTTCCTCCAAGGCCTCTAATCTCTTAAAGCAATGAGATGCATCATGCCCAGTTTTGCCACAAAATGAACAAGGATCTCCTTTCTTTTTCTTGGACTTGGAAGAAGAATCTCCAGAGGTAGAAGAAGAAGGAGATGAAGTGGACTTCTGATTGTTCTTCGGCTTCGGTTTGGAGGAATTCTCACTACCAGAAGATGATTCTTCTTTGGGCTTCTTCTTGTTCTTTCCTTTACCCTTGGACGATTGAGCCATTAGAGCATGATTCTTAGAATTAGGTAAGGCATCCAACTAAATTAACTTGGCCTCCTCCCTAGTAAGACGCTCACAAAACAACTCAAATGTAGGCATTTTGTAATCTTTCTAGGCTATTACATCCATAGTTGAATAGAAAGTAGAAGAAAACACTTGATAAGGGCCCTTTAACTTAGAAAAAATCAAGAAGATACATTCATCACTAGATACATCATGTCCACATCCTTTCAACTGTGACAAAATCATCTTGAATTATGCAAGGAAATCCTAAATTGAAGGAAATGCATCTGGAGAGAGGGATTGTAGTTCTTCTTGAAGTTGCAAGGTTCTGAAATGATTTGTTTTACCATACAATTCTTCAAGTTTATCCCAAACATTCTTAGGTGTTTTGCACTCTGAAATATGAAACAACAAATTATCAAATACATGTAAGCCAATGAGCCCTTTTGCTTCATCCATTTTACATCTATGGACAAATTTTTCATAATCCCTTGTAAATTTAGGTTGTTCTGCATCTAACATTGGCCATAGACCCTTAGATTGTAACAATTGAGTCATTTTTAGCTTCCATGTATGATAATTGTGTGGAGTGAGTGGTTCAATTTGCCTTAGATCCGCCATGAACACCAAAAGAAATAAGACTATGTGGCACTTAAATTGTGCCTTTCACCCCCCCAAGAATGTATTAAAACTCAATTCGCAACCCCCCCAGCAAATTACAATGAACAAATTTTGCAATTTTTACAAGTGACAAGCTCAAATCAACCATTTATAACACACGGTGATTTTTACAATTTTCAGAAAAAAAGAGCTTGCAAATAGTAAAAACTGAGGTTACAAATAGATTCCTTGTGATTTTCTGATCAATTTCAAAAAAAAGTTTTCCAAGTTTCGACTTCGTTGGCAAAAGTTACATCAAGAACAAGCAATAAATGCACTTGTACCTTCAAGCTGAAAAAACTGGTAAAAAATATCAAAATCTGGAAAAATCACCTACACCACTATGAATTTCGTCGAACCAGCTTTCCGATGATATCTCATTTTCGAAAATCCGATGTCGTGGCGAAAAGTTATGCAAAATTGAAAAAAAGGCCTATTTTAGGCACCTTCAATGCTAAACAGGAGCAAAAATGAACACTATCTGGGCACAAAATTTCGGCCCCCAGGGGCTAGGTCCTGGTCACCCACGTGACCGCGTCGGTTTTCTTTTGTAGTTTACTAACCGCCCTCCTAGCGATTGCGACTTAACTGGCGGTTACCCTGGGTTTGGCGGCTACCGGTGGCGGTCAGCGGTGGATGTTGGTGCTGGCGGGGAGCTCCAGACAGCTAGCAGTGGCGGTGATTGCGGCCGTTGGCGGTTTAAGGCCACTGGCGGGTTTAAAACCCCGCGGACAATAAACAGTCTGCAGACTGTTAAGGTCTATGGCTTTTAAAAAGCCAACAGTGCTTAAAGCGCTTTATAAATATTTTGTTTTTTGAATTTTTTTTTACAAAAAATAAAAATACCGCTAGTAAATACACTTTGCAAAAATTTTTAAATTTTTTTAATGGCGCGATACCTGGAGCCATACGGCCTCTGCTTTTCCCCAAAAATAACTTTTTCCTAATATAGGCAAATTATATATCAAAAAAATCGAAACGGCCACCTGGATGCAATGGAAGGCTTATTTTTTGCTCAAAGTGCTCCTGTAAAAAGTTGTTCACCATATCTGAGCTCGAAACCCTTCTTTGCCAAAGTTGCAAATGGTGATGAAATTGAGTGAAACAAAAGCCAAATCTGACTTTTTCAAGCCTCTTGGACGCAATGGGACAGCCTAAAATACTGCCACTATAGCCAAAAGTGTTGCAATCACCAAATCTCACCAAAATGCAAGCATGCAATATAGGATACAAGAAACTCAAAAATCACAATAGAAATTGATGGAAACTCTCTAATAAAGAAATGGAAGGGGCTTGCCAGATTCAAAGCTCTGATACCATGTTGGAGTTATCAACCCAAGATCTTCAATCTGCAACACCAAAGAACCTCCACAAGAGATAGAGAGAAGCAACAATGGAAGATGCTATTCCACCAAACAAGGATTGCAGTATGATACAATATGATCAATGCAATACAATACAATGCTATATGCAATACATTACCAAATATGCTAGAGATGCCTTGCTTATAAAGGCAAGGATGAGAGATAGGATAAGACAAGATCATGACAAGTGTCTTAATCCTATCACATGAGACAACTAACTCATAACTACCTAGGAAAGTGGAAATTCTAGATAAGACAACTAATACTTATCTAGATATGACAACTAATATCCTAAGTAAACTTAACATGTGAATTAAGTCCCCTAAGTCCCTAGTAAAGGAATAAACTAGGTACAAGACTTATTCACACCAACAATGTTCGTATACCTGATTCGAGTATATGATATGATTTGAGACATTTTTGAGTGTCTACAAAAATAAATTGAATATAGAATATGTAATTGGTGTATGCTTTTGCATGTGTGTATTCAATGTGTATGAAAGATATTGTTGGTTATGGAGCCTAATCTTATTAGTTTTGGAGCCTAGGGGGTACCCCCCCAATGGGTGGTCCAAGGATCACATGCCCTAGAGGGGGTTCAAAGGTAACACCTCTGAAAGCCACATTTTATATATATTTACTCATAAATCTAAACCATTCATCATTAGGTCACATATCTAATGATAGATGTTATATTGGATTTTTTTTTCCCTAGAAGGCAACCCCCTCTCTATGTAAGGGCATTGTATTACTCCTATATATTGTATTGTATTATGAGAGGATACTATGAGAGGGATAAGAGTAAGTTATAGTGGACCATGTGTTGTAGGTTGTATCCCTTCATAACAATGGATGAAATAGAGGAAGTACCAGTTGTTTCTTCATGGGCATAACCCATATTGGGTGAACCATGTATATCTTTGTCTTTGTGTTTTGTGTTATCTTATATTTTATTTTTGTATTTATTTTATTGTATATTGCTTTATGATCATATTCCTAACATATGCCACCAATGATAATAAGCATGGGAACATAGAACCTACTAAAATAAAATAATACCTTGCCCCCTAAGTGGAAAAGTCAAGGGAAATCAATAAAATAATTTTGGTTGTGGAGCCTAATCTTATTGGTTAATATTTATAGAATAGGGGATGCAGGGATGGTTCCACCTTGGAGGGTTTGAGGGGCCCACCCCCTTGATGGGGGTGTGGAGGCCACACACCCCAATGAGGCTTTAGGGGTAGTGCCCCTGAAAGCCACATTTGATATATATTTATTCTTTGTAAAACTGCATTGTTCATCATTAGGTCATAGATCTGATGGTAGAGATTATGTTGGTTTTTCTTGCCCTAGAAGATAACCCCTTTTATGAGGGAACTGTATTATGGTTGTGTTTTGTATTATATTGTGAGGATATTGTGATAGAAAGAAGAGGAAATTACAATGGATGTGTTGTAGTTTGTATCCCTTCATTTTTCTAGATGAAATAAAGATAGGATTGGTTGTTTCTACATGGATATAGCCCATATTGGGTAAACCACATATATCTATCTCTATATTTTGTGTTATTTTTATATTTTATTTCTACATTTATTTTATTGTATATTTATTTGCAATCCTATTCTCAAGCTCAAAAGGAGGGTTTCTTGGTTCAAGTGGGAGCAATGGCAGAAGAAGGAAAGTTTAGGGTTGAGAAGTTCAACAACCAAAACTACTAACTATGGAAAATGCAAATGGAGGACTATCTATATCAGAAGGATCTTTTCTTGTCATTGGGATGAAAAGCAAATAAACCTACAAATATGACAGATCAAGAATGGGAGATTCTTGACATAAAAGTACTAGGAACTATCCGACTATGTTTGGAAACATCAATGGCTTTCAACATATCAAAAGAAGGGTAAGTGCAAGAAGATGAGTCCACGAAACATGGAAGTTTTTGCCTTAGGCAAAAAAATTAATTTGGCTTGCAAAAAAGGGTTCCCGATTTTTAATAAATGAGATCCCATTTTTAAAAAGCAGGATCTCGTTTTTAAAAAATGGGATCTCGTTTAGCTTTGGGATCCCGAGCCTAAATTTAAAAAACGGGATCCTGTTTTCAAAAATTTCCGTTTTTGGAAAATTTTCAAAATGAGATCTCGCTTTGAAAATTTTCAAAATGAAATGATTTCAAACGGATCCCGCTTTTGAAAACTTTCTATTTTGAAACTTCCAATTTTTGAAAATTTTCCATTTTCAGAAATTTTTCAAAATGGATCCCATTTAAAAAACTTTCAAAATGGAAGTTTCATTTTTGGACCGTTTTACAAAAGCGGGATCCATTTTTTAAATTATGAATTTTGGGCGGGTTTTTGGTTTGTTTTTGGTTCGGAAATGGCTTGGGGACCCGAACCTAAGCTTTGGACCTGGTTTGACACAACTTTAAGGTCATGTTAATGTCACAAGAAAATAATGACTTTGGACATATGTTTGAAGACCTATTTTGCAGAATTTTTTACGAAATTAAAAACCCATTATAGATGAGATAGTGCAAATTCCAAATATGTAATTTTTTTAATAATTTGAATATTTTTTCTATTTTTCAATTAATTTCTAATGAAACTAGTCCATAAACTTGAATTATCAGGTTTTTTTAGTTTTTAATAACTTTCGATCAACATAACATTTTGACGAACGGATTGCACGAGAAAAACTTCAGACAATTCTTTTCAGTTTAAAATAAAAATAAAAAAAATGATAAGTTTAGGTCATCTTATGCATGTGTACACAACAATTTTTCAAAACGACAAATATGCCTAATAAAAATTTAATAAAAAAAAATATTCAATAAAAATTACAAAAATATCAAAAACAAGCTTCAGTGAGTCAAAAATCTTTTCCCAAAAGGATTTTGAAAAATATGATAATTTAGGTCAAAATATGGATGTCATACACATTCATGGTATGGTATAAAAAAAGACTTTTAAACAGTGGTTTTTAGAAACGCCTATTGAAACTCAATTTTTACAATCTGGGTATTAAAATAAATTACATATTTGGAAACTAGACTCCGAGTACTACATTTTATGATAGTGACTTTTTTAAGATTCCATCTCTAAGTGCTTCAAATTTTAAGGTCAAATGTGTCAAATTCTGAAAATCAGGGAAAACACTTCCACTTTTTGGCCTAAAACTTCTTACACACACCCAGAAACAACGGTGGATTTGATGTCAGTATTGGCTAAACTATATAAAAATACCTTAGCTTCAAGCAAGGTATTTCTTATGAAACATTTATTTAATGTAAAAATATCATAAGGTGGGTTTGTTGCTAATCATTTAAATGAGTTTAACATGGTCACCAATCAATTAAGTTTTGTAAATTTAACCTTAGATGATGAGGTTAGGGCTCTCTTTATTTTGTGCTCATTGCCAGGAAGTTAGAATAGCTTGGTCATGGTTATGAGTAATTGTATTTCTAGTTCAATCACTTTAAAGTATGATGATGTTGTTGGTGTTATCCTTAGTAAGGAAATGTGATGAAAAGCATAGGTGAGACATCAAGTAATTACTTGACTATGGAGAATAGGAGAAGATAGAGGGATAGAGGAAAGAGCCCAAGAAATTGTGGGAAGTCTAATAAGGACAAATCCAAATCTAGAGGAAGGCTAAAATTTTGGAATTGCAAGAAGGACACCTGAAGAAAGAATGTTGGTCTCAAAAAGGAAAACAAGGAGATGGACAACAAGAAAATAGTAAGGAAGCAAATGTAGCAAGTGATGTATTGCAAGATGCTTTCATCATTTCATTAGATAATATTACTGATTATTAGGTGTTAGACTCAGGGGCTTCATTTCATGCCACACCTCATAATAAATATTTTCTATATTATGCTAAAAGTGATTTTGGATAGGTTTATTTGGGTGATGATGAACCATGTAATTTTTTTGGAAAGGGTAAGATACAAATAAAATTACCAAATGGAAAAATCAAAGGTTGCTAAAAGAGATGAGGAATGTTCCTAATTTGAGAAGAATTCTAATTTTAGTAGGACAATTGGGAAGTTAAGGTTGTACTGTTATATTTATAGAGAATTTGTGGAAGGTCACTTAAGGAGAATTGATAATAGAAAAAGGATAGAAGGTAGGGAAATATTGTGGCAACATAAGCTTGGGAACATGAGTGAGAAGGGGATGAGGATTCTTCACTCAAAGAATTTGTTGCCAGGTTTGAAGTGGTTTTATTTAGATTTCTGTGAAAATTGTGCTTATGAAAAATAAAAGAGAGTCGGATTTCTCAAAGTTGGGAAGGAAAAAAAGAGTCAAAAGTTAGAGCTTGTACATTCATATGTATGGGGACCAACTCAGGTATCATATCTTGGTGACTTATTATTATGTTACTTTTATTGATGATGTACATAGAAAAGTTTTAGTTTATTTCTGTAGACATCCAAATTTGACCACTCCCACATGGTCAAATATGTATCCTTTACTTGTCTATTCCATTTATTTAATTAATATTTCACCATTTGCATAAGGCTCCTAAAGTATTTAATTTAATAATTAAACACTTTACCTTTCATCATTTCTGCTCTAAATTAAATAAATATATCAATTTATTTAATTTAGTCATTTAACCTTTTTTGAATTTAAATCAATTTTAAATTCTTCATTTCTCTCTCCTTGTCACATCCTCCATAACCCTCTTCTAATCTGGATTAGTCTAATTAATCCATGATTAGGATGTGCACACCCTTAATCAGGATTAATGTCACATCCTCCATATTTGGCCACTTGCCCCTGATCCCTCATTAATCTTCTCAATCACCTATTTGCACAACCTTAATCTAATCACATGCCATCTTTAACATGTCCTCCAAGTCAACCTTTCATAAGTACTTTCTTTTTTGAGTCTTTCCCTCTTCCCTATGTGAATTTAAAATTCACTTTTATTCCTCCAAAGCTCTCCTCTTCCCCATCTGGATCATTGAGATGTCACATCAGTCACATGGGACAAAGACTCCTTTTCTGAAGACCTTATCTTATCCTTTAGGAAATTCCAATCATGTGAATTTAAAATTCACATTTATTCCCCCAACAACTCCTCTCTTCCCCATGATGATAAGAGAGGACTTTCTAAAAGTCCTCACTTGTCACCATCACTCTAAGCCCAAGGTCCTTGTAAGTACCTCCACCTCACATGTCCTTCTCCACATCACATGTCCTATTGACATCTCATCTTCCACATGGCAAGATGTGAGGGTTTGTGAGTCCTCAACTCACCACAACCCTTCATCTTGCTCATGTTGGCAAAATCTTGACCGTTCAAATCCCTAGAGGCCTTTCCCCTAAAATAGAGGATTTTTGGCTTCATTTTCTCATAAATTGCATAACACATATTCAAGTCTTCAAGTATTCAACTCTCCTACTCTCATACTCTCATCCACCATTGTTGAATCCTCAGGCTCTTGCACCCATTTTGTTCATCCATCAAAATACCCACATCTCTCATTTGAATCCTCATCACATCTAAATCGTTTTGCATCCACTTTTAGCACTCTTTCCATCAAGGAGCATATATAACATCAACTATCAAAGGGCCAACCAAAGATCAACTTGAACAAAGGTATAAATCTACTTATCTTTATTTTGTTTGAGTTTAGCGTAGCCCAATCTTGAGGTGTTGAAGTGTTGTTTTCCTTCTTTTGCATTCTGTTTTGCATCATTTAGGATAGGTAAATAGCCCTGATCATAATTTCATTCAAAGAAAATTTGATGTGCTTTCTAATTTTAAGAAATGAAAAGATTTGGGGTGCTAGCAAGAAGTTGAGTCCACTTTTTGGCCATTTAGTGGAAGTGTTTTCCCTAATTTTCAGAATTCAACACATTTGACCTTAAAATTTGAATCACTTAGAGATGGAATCTTGAAAAAGTCACTAATCATAAAATGTGGTACTTGAAGTCTAGTTTCCAAATATGTAATTTATTTCAATACACAGATGATACAAATTGATTTTCAATAGGCGTTTTTAAAAACCATTGTTTAAAAGTCATTTTTTTTACCATACCATGCACGTGTATATCATCCATATTTTGACCTAAATAATCATATTTTTCTAAATCCTTTTGGGAAAAGATTTGTAACTTGCTGGAACATGCTTTCCATATTTTTTGTAATTTTTTATTGATTTTTTTTGTTAATTTTTTACTTACCATATTTGGTGTTTTAAAAATTGCCATGTACTTCACGCATAAGATGACCTAAACTTATGGTTTTTTTAATCCAAAAGAATTGTCTGAAGTACGCTTTCGTGTAGTCTATTTGTGAAAACGTTATGTTGATAAAAAGTTATTAATGTACTAAAAAACCTTGATAATTCAAGTTTATGGACTTATTTAATAAGAAATTAAATGAAAAATAAAAAAATAATCCAAATGTAAAAAAAATTACATATTTGGAATCTGCATTGTCTAATCTATAATAGGATTTAATTTTGTCAAAAAATTCTACAAAAAAAGTCTTCAAACGTATGCCCAAAGTCACTATTTTTTGTGACATTGCTAAGACCTTCAACTTGTAGGTCAAACTAGGTCTAGAGCCTCAGTTCAGATCCCCAAACCTTTTCCTAAACCTGTCAACAAAGCAAAAA
>VDFB02321034.1:0-67058 GCA_007258455.2 Sequoia sempervirens | reverse complement strand
TCTTTGCCATCTCCAAACCACTCTACATTTTTATTATGGAGGAAGTCCCAACTTCTTAACTTGTCACATATCCCATTTAGGAGATTAGTAGTGATATTCCTCTTGTTACATATTCTGATAGTGATTCACAAACCTTCCATCATAAGGAGTATCTATTTGAATCATTTATTAAAATCTTGGTATTGTCTTTGATCTTCACATGATCCTTGACACTTTCCTCACATGATGCTTAGGAATACATTATACTTGTAGCTAGTTCCTTAGCCATTGTTACAAGTGAGATGCCTAGCACCACTCCGATGATACTTCCTCTATAATCTCAACCTCCCTCCCCTTATGATCAATATTGGGAGACCAATGATCTATTCGAGGATGATCCTTAGAATATAGTACTTTCATACCTTTAGATTATAAGTTTTTTCTTGATTGTTTTGTGTTTCCCTGTTCTTGTTGATACCCTTGCAAGTACATAGCTATAGGGAAGATGAAATGTTGCAAATTCCTCTTTTTGTATCATAATTATTCAATTTTTTGTTCTTTTCACTTTTGATTTTTGAGGATGTTGCAAAGTGTCGAGGCATTTAGGCCTCTTCCATGTTGACCCAAATTTTTAAATTTTTTTCACATATATTTCTTTTTTCTTCCTCATAGTTCCATTAGACTTGAGGAATGATGGCATACCATCTCCTTCATGAAATGATATGCATGATTATAATATACTCAATATTGACCCTAGGTCTATGGATCCCTTAGTGCGTCTTTGCGCAAGTGGTGTATATTTCATATCACATCCTCTTTTTTGTCATTCCATGAGCATAATGTAATGATTTTTATGACACAACATCCTCTTTGATGATTCATTTTAAAACATCTCTTATTTTTGTCTATTCTTAAAATAAATTATATTATTTACATCATATAGTTATTTTAAGGGGGGCTCTCACAATGCACACATGCTATTTTCTTAAATTTTAAACTATCAATAATCTTTATGCTTTCCTTCTAGCTTGCCAAAATATGAGCCACCTAGCATAATACATCTTGCTAGACTATGGAATCTCATATTTCATACCCCTTTTCACGGTTATCCTACAACATAGCTTGTAGTAACCATGGTCAATCAAAAGCATTGTATGAACTCTTGCATAATGCAACTTGGTAGCCATACCTATTAAATCATGTATTTCATGCTCTTATTGATTTATATCTCTCTCTTGATCTTTATTTCTATTTATTTTTTGTTTAAATGATTATCTTGTGTTTCTCTTTTGTCTATTGTATTTTCAGCTAATATGCTATTTGTAATGTTTTTTCATAGTATTCATGTTTTGTTCATGATATCTTAGTTGTTTTTGTAGGTATTCTTTCTAGGGGAATATCTACCTTTCTTGAAGAATCCACATCTTATATAATATCCTTGGGTAATATTTGTCATTTTTCATCTTCTTTTAATTTAGCATACATATTTAGTGTAGTTCAAATGCCTACTAAAGTGGGGGGAAAATGTAGCGTAAAAACTTGTACACCCTTGCAATTTCTCACTCCACAATGTCCTCTTTTCAATCCACTAATATAAAATATTTTAGTTACAAAATTTTAGCAATTGAAATTTCCATTTCTAGCAATTTTATGATGTTTTAGTTATATAGCAAAAATAAGGAATTGTTTTTTTTGTAATGGTGATTGGTTCAATCACCTTATCTAATGTGAAAGTTCTATACTCTTGATTTTTGGTTTGGTTCACTTTCCCATCTAGCTTGAAGCTATTTGAAGACATTATATTAGCCAAATGTCCCCTTAAGTTTAAAAATATGTGGTTTAGGGTCATTGATTTCATAGATAAATTAGGTTTTTGGTGGAATGAAGATTCAAATCTGAAAGGATAAAAAATGTTCACACTTATTAAAAAATTAAACCATATTAAGTTGTGTCTAAAATAGTGGAACCAACAACACTTTAAAACATCTTCATCGAAAAGGAAAATGTTGAATCTACAAAGGGAAAAAAATGATCTTTAACTAGTTTAAGGTTTCATCTAATCACTCCTTTGGAGAATACTAGAAACTTAGAAAACACTACCATTTATGATAGAAACCAACAAATAGGATTAGATATTTTAAAGATGGGTGGGCTTGGGTACAAAGGTGTCATTTTGAATTTTTCTGGTGAAGATGGCATTGGATATGTTGATGCAAAAGAAGGGGATGATGATCCAAATGATGATGTTGTTAGTGCTTGTGTGTTGTAGGCACAAGCTTTTATTTTTGTTGTTTTCCCTATGATTCTTTGGAAGACGGTTTGTTGTTGGCACCTCTTTAATGTGGCTTTGGCTGTTGATTTTCTAGCCAAGGGTTTGTAGAATGTTTTTCTATTTGGGGGCATTGTTTTGGACACCTCCTCCTCTTTGGCTCCCTTCATTTTTGTGAAGTGGGGTTTTTTGTTGTGGCTTTGGAAGCTTGGTAGCCTTTTCTTGTGAAGGAATATTGTTGTGTTTTCCTCTACTAGGTAGGATTGCACATCGTTACTTTTTGCTCGAAAGGATCTTTTGTGGCTTGTTACAAAATCTATTGGTTTTAGAGGTTCCTTGTACTCCTTTTTTGAGAGTAGCTTCTTTTTTCTTCAGTACTTTGGCTGAAACCTCAGTGGTGGGTTTTTTGACTTCAAGCATTGGTTATGGTTTTCGTTAAGGGAGGCTATTATTTTGCTATAGTTTTTTCCTAAGGGAGAGATTACAATTTGGTTTTCTCTTTAGTGGTTTTTATTTCTTGCATCTCCTATGGAGGTCGAGTTAGTTTGTGTAGGAGTTTACCCTTTTTTGGGTGATGTTATTCTTCTATGTGGACTTGTTGTTGAAAACCTTCTTAGGGGTTTGGAAGGTGGGGATTTTTGTTCCCATGTTTGGATTGTTGGAGTATTGGGGGGGTTGGGTCCTAGTTGCTTCTGTCTTCTTGGTGATGCTTGCTCCTTTGGTTGTTGGTGGGGTTCTCTCTACCTTGATCATGGAGTCTAATCTTATTAGTGAGGCTAGGGTTTTGCTACTTTTTTTGTTGGGTGTATTCTCCCATTGAGGTGGAGAATATCTGTGCAGGAAGAGCTTGAGTTATTTCAAGGGGGATTAGGTTGCCCTCTTTTTATATTTTCTCTCTTTTTACTCCTATTAAGGTGGAGTTCATGAAAGCTGAGGGGATCTTGGATCTGCAAGTGTTTCTTTTTATGATGGTGTATTTTCCTATTGAGGTGGAGAGTGTCTATGTAGGAAAAGATAGAAATTCAAGAGGATTTTGCTACCCTTTCTTTGACTCCTATGGAGGCAAATTTTAAGGAAGATGATGGGACCCTTGATTTGCATCTTAAGGTTATTGATGTGAAGGTCGATAATGTTGATGGGATCTTGGATCCACATCAAAGACAACAAATGTAAGTGTTTTGAGGCTTAAGGCCCTTGCTATTGCTTTCCTTTAATGGTCTGATTTGAGTTTGTTTCCTTTGTGTCTGTGTAGTTAGCTATTTCTTATGCATTTCCTTTTTAACTGTTTTGATTTGGTTGCTAGTTGGTTATGGTTTATCTTAGGCAACATTCTTTTTTACGACAAGGTTTTGGGTCCCTTCAAAACTTATTTTACCCTTAATCAAAAAAATAATGATTAGTATTATTTAAATGCAATCTGACCTAATTAAACCTAGTTTATGGCTTGGATAAAAATACTAAGATAGAAATATAAATAGTGAGTATATGGAAACAAAGAAATACAATATAAAAAATGACTATAGAAATGCAACCTATAACTATAGAGAGTATGATTAGTGAAATTGGCATATAATTAGTTTAGACACTAGTGCACTTGTGCTTTGGCCTACCAAACATGATGCCATCCTAGATCTATTCTATCATCTAAAATAAATTAAAAAATAAAGTAGTAATATGGTATTTGGAATATCTACACATAGAGGAGATGAAGACAAAGAACATAAAACAATAGAAATACATAAGAATATATAGAATAATAAATATATAGTCTAAATATAATTTAACTTGAATGATGTGATAAAATGAGAAGGAAGATTAAGGGAATACACACCTCCATACAAATAGAGCCTTAAAAAATAATTTTATCTAGTATAGAGAGAAATAGGATGACTTCGTTGGAGCTTTCCAAAATGGTCAAGCTCGAATTTGGTATTTTGACCTCCATGGGAAGTCAAATGGAAATAATGGAATGAAGATCAAATATGTGTGATCTTAATCCCAGGCGTGTTTAAAACCAAGATAACACAAATTAAATTCCTATGAATGTGATCACCTCAATTTTACAAATATTTAAGCAACTTAGTGTATATGGAGGGTAATATGGAAGATATTGTTTGCAAGTGACAACAAGAAACAATATGGTAAACTATATATGTATGTAGTGTTGAACACTCGAAGTATTGATAGGGTGTGAATCAATATTCTATTAAACCATTCAAACATTAGTCATCCAACTACCAAGGCATATTTAACTGTTATAAGGAAAGAAATCATAAAACATCCACAACATCACATAACACATGAACAATAATATTTTTACATGGAAAACCCAAAATGGGAACAACCACAGTGAGGGTTAGCTCACAATATATTATAACCGGTTATAGTATACTATAGAAGTGCTCACTGCAGGTGGACTCACTGACCAGAGAGAAAAAGATAGAAGAAAGAAGATGGATCACAACCTATTTTGAACTGTTATAAATGCATCTACAATATGCAGGAATGTAGTTCCAATGAAGCACAATAACAATCTTTACACTGATCTGGATCAATGCTTTGCTCTACTTTGCATTCACACACTTTACAAATCAATTCTCACTACTCTGATTAAAGTTCACATCACGTATCTCACATTCATATTATCATGTCATGTACCAAAACACAAAAAAAAATCTAGCATATATATCCATATCAAGTGTAAGATCAATTAGGTCAGCTTAATTAGATGTAACACACAAAATTTAACTTGTCAGCCCCAAAACGTATTCTCCCTACTTTGCACCACAATTCAAAATTTAAAACTCCTTAAGATAGGTTAGCATGGACCTAAAATGGATCCCACATAAAGGCTCAACACATATTAACCCTTCACATACTCATCAAATGTGTTAGGTTGGCATGCCATAGAACCTAAACAAAAAAATTTCAACTGTTCACCCAATTCACAATATGTGGACCTCAAAACATGTTACCATATAGAATTCAAGCTCAATTAACATCTAGAAACTTATCTTCAACACCACAACATCAAAAGCTCATCTGTGGAGGAGTACAAAATCTCCCACACAAACACATTGTATAGGAAATGACTGTGAAATGCCAGACCAGACTCTATCATTCACATCTCCTAGAGTACTTCACCAAACCGGATGAAATATTGGATTTAGTTGCATCTAACAACCAAAAAGTTAGGTTAGAATCACAGAGTGACATATTCTTTTGGGGAGTGGTGCAGACCCAAAAACCAATACATTGTTGCACTGAACTGGCAATTCTGACACTTAGTTAGATTTCCACACAATTGATCTTTCTAAACCAAATCTCCTTGCACAAATGACTTCCTCAACACCTCAAAAATTTGTTAAGATAACCCAAAGTGATCCGAAATAATGTTGACATCAATGAAAAAATCGTATTACATCGTTATGAACTTTATCCATGCTCATGTTTCCAATTGGCATCATCTATGACAATCTTCTCAATCTTCCAACAATCTCCCCCTTTTTCATTGATAGCAACTGTATATGAAAAATGTGGATACAATAAAAAATGATAAAACAATAACATGCATTACCTAATCCAAACCTTCAATACCTCAAATAGACGCAATGATGGATGAATTATTCGATTGATTTGATATGTTGGTTGCTCAATTCAGCAGCATAGCATTGAGATGGAGATGATAGATAGAAATGGTTGAATGGTTCAAGAATTATTTTGGAAGCATAAGGATACTTGAAGAATAAACCCCCCAAATGGCTTATGAGAGGGTTGATTTATAGGCAAGGTCTGATTTGGATTGATGGTGGAGATTGGATGTCAATAAGATGTCTTAATCAATGGCCAAGATTGAAAGTTGTAGTATGAAATAGGGTTAGGGAAAAATTATGGCAATGATAAGGATTAATGGCCAATATTGAATTATAAGATAATTCAATCAAGGGTGGAAAATGAATGAGACAAGAGAAGATAAGAATGGCATGGATAATGAGGTTGGCACAAAAAAATAGGTTGTTGGAGAAAATTAAATAATTATAAAATTATAATTATTTAATTTGGGAGGGAAGGTGAATAAATAAATAATAAAAGCATTATTTAAAGACATGTGACATGTTGAATTTTAAATTAAATAATAATTTAATTAAAAAGTGGATGAAAATGACAAATTAGCAAATAATTAAATAAATAAAATTTATTTAATTATAGAAGAAGAGGATAATGAATAATTAAATAATTAAGAATTATTTAATTAATAGGGGAATATGACCTTAAAAGATAATTAAATAATTAAAATTATTTAATTATACAAGTAGAAGGAGGAATTGATGTGAAAAGGTGGGTTCATAGGTGAAGGACAATTTTCAGTGTCTACATTTTTCCCCTCTTTGAGATGATGTTCGAGATGATGAGATTTATGTTGAGTAACATCATTTCAAAGAAGCTAAGGTAAGGATAGATGAAAATGGATGGTGATAGAAAGATAGGATGATTCCGAAATAAGAGTGGGATGATGATGATATAAGAATAGGATGATGATGAAATAAGAGTGGGATGATGATGATATAAGAATAAGAGGATGATGGGATGATGATGCCCCCTCGAGAGGATAGGTGGGTTGAAAGAACACGAGTATGCTCTCAAAATGAAATGATAAGGAGGGACAAGATGAATGATGCAAAATAGGAGGTGGATGAAGGAGATGAATGATATGTTATTCTGCAAGAAAGTGAGCAACCATGATGTTTGATGTAACACTAGACATGATGCACCGAGGTATAAGGACCAAGGTGATGATGTGTCTCATACCCTAACATAATACAACCTTGTCTAGATACAAGATATGAATATTAGCTGGAATAATTCGGTTTTTATGAAAATGCAAGATAAAAATGATAACACACACAAGCAAGCAATTAAGCATGTACAAATGATACAAAAACAAACAAGGTATTGCTCCTGTCAAGCTGCAAACCGATGAGTAATTTATTGATTGATTGTGATTGATGATAGATGATGATAGTGTTGTCATTTTGGGGAACACCATATCCCTAGATCAACACAAGGATGACTGATTGACTTTGATTGATTTGGTTTACAACAAGATTAGGATCAAGACCAAAGGATGTGATTGGATAATTTGGCAAGATTGATAGACTTGATTGGTATAGATTAAGGATTGACTTGCATTTGGATTATTGCTTGGATTGATTTGAAGAAGTGGTTTGGAATGATATGATGATTGATTTGATGATTTGATTGTATGAAAGGATGTGATGAATTGAATAGAAGAATTGATGTGATTGGATTGATTTAGATTGATTGGATTGATTAATTGATAATTTGAAGATTGATTTGAAGGAGCTGAATTGATGTGTTGAATTGTTTTGAAGAATTGATTGGAAGAAATAATTTGGTTTTATTTTATTGCTTGGATTTTTTTATGGATATTTGATTTTTTTATCTTTTTCTAGGACCTTTTTCCATTTTTTTTGTATTTTTGGGGATATTTTGATTTTTGGATTTTGAGATGTTTTGATTTTTTTTGGATTTTTAAAATGTTTTGATTTTTTTTTTGGGTTTTGAGAATGCTTTGATTTTTTTGTATATTTGAAATGTTTTGAGGTGTCAATGGATGAAAATTTGGGTAACCTTTGTGCTAGATAACAATGACAAGGGAAAACCAAGTCTAGGTGCAAGGAGATATATGGGATTGATGGATGGAAGGGTGGGTGATAGGATAAGGGATAAAAGGCTTATGATAGATGGATGGATGGAATGGATGTATGCATCATAAGAGAGCAAGGATGCGATCCCAAAAGACTATGTCACATAGGAATAACATGCCCCATTCTAGGTACAATACTCAGGATTTTTCATGACAAAGCTTATGACAATAGGATAATGATAGGATTGTTTGGAAGGATGAGGTATATCAAAAGATATCCAAAGCATGTTTCAAAACTTTTCCCATATATCTTCATCAATATCAAAAGGATAAGGGAGGATGAATGGAATCAATATGATAGGTATGTATGATAGATAAAGATGGTAGGTAGGATGGGAATGATATGACATGAAAATGATAGGTTGGATAGATAAGACATTGTGCCCCCAAGTGTAAGTGACATAGAAGATCAACCTACACATGACGCTTGTTTTCCAGGTTTTCATCATGGTACTTATCTAGGGCACCTATTTACCAAGTTTTAACCATTGGAAGAAGGGATTTCTCTTTAATTTTTTTTTTAGTTTTTTTTTTTGACTTTTTGACTTTTTGGATAGGAGAAGGGGAATATGGATAAGAGGGACTCAAGTGTCTAGTTCCATGAAAGGTGGTAGTCCCACTAGAGATGGATGTCATCACATGGACCATGTCAAATGTCAATATGCTCATAGATGTTGGGAAGGGATGACATGAAAGGGAGATGGAGTAGGTAGATGATGGATTATGATGTGGATTATGGAGGAAAATAGTGGATTATGATACAGGTTATGTAGGGAAGATGATAGGGATTATATGTAGCTTATGAAAAAGATGAATGGGGAGGCTTAGCCAAAAGCATGGACCATAGGAAGGTGGTGGGGGAGATATGTAGGATAATGAGTGAAGGGTGAGGGGATGGAGGTATGTGGAATTGTTGTGAAATGGAAGGGAGCCATAACCAATGGTTGCACACACTGTGATAAACGTTGAAGACTTTGATGTGGAAGAGGTGTAGGAAGCAATGGAGATGTTTGCTTAGGAGGTGGTGGATGTAGTGCTTTTGGTACCCACATAGAGTTAGTATTTTTATGATTTTTGTTTGGCTTTTGGGATTTTTGTAATTTTTGAATAGAATGTGCATTTTGGATGTAAGGGGATGGTTGAGATTTTTGCGATGTAGATTCCTCATTTGATTTGCTTTCCTTTTTCTTAGGGATCCAAACCATTTTAGTTTTTGCATTTACTTTTGGAGGTATGGGCTTATATAACTTGAATTTATTTTGCTTTGACTCTTTGCATTGATGCCCTAAGGCATGAGGATTTTTAGGATTTTTTAATTTATAGGTAGAGGCATTGAAATTCTTGCTTTTGAATCCCATGAGATAGGTGGAATGAGTGGAAGCTTCATATTTAGACAATGTATGAATTTGTTGGTCATGATTAGGAATGTTAGGGTATTTATGGATAAATGGATAAGAGGGTTGGGTGGTAGGGATATTAGGTGTTGGGAGTAATGGTGGTAAAGTGGGTGGAGGTATATTAGGAGTTGGAAGCAATGGTTGCAAGGTTGATGGTGGAAGGTGTACGGTCACATGCTTTTAACATTTGTAGGATGATGGGGGAGGGATGACAACATATGTTTTAGGTGTATGATAGGATTTATGATGGAAAGTGGACTTAGGAGGCATGGAGGAAGTACCAACATCTTGATATTGGTGTCCTTGGGGTGTATATCCAAGGCCATAAGAGTGTGGAGGGAATTTGACATGAATGGGCTCTAAAATACTTTGTTCATGAAGGTCTAAACCTTTACCTTCATGGTTCATGTTTTGGAGTATGCAATGGACAACAAGAATAGGTGTAGGCGGAACACTAGACACGAGTTCCTTATTGGATGGAGAAAATGAAGCAAGGGAAGATAATGGTTTTTGTTGTTCTAAGGAGGAATATTCATGATTGAGGGTGGAAAGACCAATAGGATATGATGGAGGACTTGCAATGGGGTCAATAGTGGGTGATGGAGGATCATTAGGATCTTGATTAGCATTGTATTCACTTAGATCCAAGGTATTTGTTTGATCTTCTATGTGTTCTTGGGAGGAATATGTCTCATCAAGGGAAGTGGATGCCAATGGATCATGGATAGGGCTAGGTAGGGGGTGGATAGGAGCAATGGAGATTTCTTGCTCATGGATAGGTGAAGTGATAGGCTCTTGACCATGGAATGCATAAAGCTTTCTAAGAGGATCATCATGGCCTTCTTGATCATAGGTAAGATCATAGAGGGGAGCTTGATCATAAATAGGACCAAGTATGTTCTGAGTGGTATCATTAGATGGGCCTCGATCTTGATTAGAATGAGAGGTTAATGTTTCCTCATGCTTAGGATAATGCTCTTGACATAACTCTTGGCTTGCTTGAATGGAAGTGGAAGTGGGTGACCCTTGAATGGGATCAACATGTTCTAGATGATTAACAACATGGAGACATGATGGAGGTTGACTTAGGCTCAATGGGGAAGACTCTTGAATAGGCTCAAGGGGGAGGCTACATGATGGGGTTGGAGGAATAGGCATGGCATTCAAAGGTTCTTTGGTAAGCTCATTAATGGGTGCTTGACATGGGGATGGTCTATTCCATGCTAGTAGCCATTGGATCACATCCTTTGCAAGTGTATGGGTAGATGGATAATATAGTGGATAGACAATGATAGTGGATGGTGTTATAGGCTTAGGATTAGGACTAGGAAATGGTGGCTTAGGGATAGACATTTGATTGGATGGTGGTATGATAAAGTTATAAGGTGCATGAACTAGATTGGTGTTCCCCTTGTCAAATGGAGCATAAGAATTGAAAGGATCTTGATTTTGTTTCCAAGGTGGACTTGGGATCTTATGTTCTTTTTGTGATGTGGGTGGATATGCTGATGTGGCATTGACATGATAGGTAGGTGGTTTTGGTTGGAATGATGATGAAGGTGACATATAGGATTGTGGTTGAATGTGTTGAGGTTGGAATGGTGTTTGGAATTGTTGTGGTATGATTTGTTGTGATAATTATGGAGGGGTTGCATAGGATAATGGTTGATAGGTGGATTGATATGGATAAGGGTTGAAATTAGAAGAGGTGTGATAGGTTTATGAAGGGGTAACATGATATGTGGATGGATGAGATTGATATGATGATATAGGTGACACATAGGATTGAGGCAAAATTTGCTGATGTGGTGATTGGAATGGATGTTGTGCTTGTTGGATTTGACAAGTGGCCATGAGGTATTGGGATTTTGCTATAAGTTTTTGCATTTGAGGTGATTGGTTTGTTTGAAATTTTTGGATCATGTTATGGATTGCTTGAATGGTTTGTTGGCTTAAAGGTGATTGGCTTGTTTGAGCTTTGTGAAGTATGTGAATGATATTTTTTTCTATGTCTTCTAATATGGTGTCACACATGTCTTTACATCATTTTATGTCATTTTGTCCCTCATATTTCTTGTCATCATTTGAATTAGGAGGAGGGGCCCTTCGAAGTGTGATTTTAGGTCTTGGATTATTCTCATGATTAGTATTAGGGAGAGGTCCTCCTTGAATTATGATCTTGGGCTTAGGTTTTGTCTCATGATTTAGACTAGAGGGATAGCCCCCTTGAATTATGACTTTGGGCTTATGATTAGGATTGGGATTGTTTATGATAAGACCATTTTGACAAGTGGTGACTAGGACTAGATTGATGATGATGTTGAGATGATAAGATTGGATTATTAGGAATGATTAGGGTTGATGATTAGAATGAAAGTTGAATGATGAAGATATGATTGGACTATGATTAGGAATAGGTAGGATGAGATCAATGCGAAATGATGATTAGGATAATGATTTGGATAGAATGATTAGGAATGATGTGGAATGACAAGATTGGGTGACTTGATTGATAGGACAATGACTAGGATGATTAAGATATGATGTAGAATGACAAGGATATGATTTGGATTGGATTGGGATGACTTGAATATGATTAGGAATGACAAGATTGCATAAATTTGATTGATTAGGATGATGACTAGGATGAATGAATGATGAGTAGGATGTGATTAGGACAAGGTGGAATGATGAGGAATGATGACTAGGATACGATTAGGATGAAGTGAATATGATGTGGCTAAGAAGGGTGATTAAGATGAAAGTGATTGGATATGAATGTGTTGGAAGAACGTGTAGAGTGACTTGTATTTATGTGTTTGGTGTTTAGCTTGATTTGGAAATGTTTAAATGAATGATCACACATGTGCACACATGAATCACTCACGCAAGACACATAAGCAAGTTTGAATTTTGAAATTTAAAGAATGTAATGATGATTATTAAAGAAGCACATGTGGAAGACACATCAACAAGCCCTATGACTAGTCAAGTGGGGTATGGCCAATTAGGTCTCAAACTAGTTTGCACAAGGTTGACTAAGGAATGATTTGAAAGAAAAATCCTGCCATACAAGTGGGAGAAAGGGGTAAACCACCCTTCACCTTCACTTCCTAAAGGTATAAAGTTCTTTGGGGCTTAGAAAAGAGTGACAAGATTTTAACTCCCAAAGAAGCGTGTCTTTTGATTCACACCTTGATTGAGGTCATCCCTTGGAGGGGTGTGTACTCCAAGCAAGCCTCCTAAGAAGGGTATGACAAAAGCGAACCAAGTGAGGTTTTTTAGAGGACACACACTTGATTCACACTCGTAGTTGTTAATTTCCCTTTAGAAGTGAAATGTGTGTAAGAAAACAATGGAAGCACTTGTTCTTTTCAACCCAAATCCAAAATGTGTGATGAAAGACAATGGTTCTTTTTAAGCCCAATTTCAAAGTGTGATTGCAAGCAAGATGTTCATTTTAAAGCCCCAAATGCAAATGTTCATTTCTTTAGCTCCAAATTTTTGTCCACTTGATCCAATTTGTCTTTTGAAGTGTTTATTTTTTTGCACATTCACAAAACCAACAACAAAGCCAAAACCCTAACAAGATAATTGATCACTAATATTAGAGGGTTAGCTAGTTAAGACAAATCTGATTTTTGGAAATGTTTTTTGTATAAAAAATAAACACACAAAGAATAGACCTTTACTGAAATTTCCAAAGCTTTCCAAAAATGTAAAGAAATGCCAAAATTTGTTGTTTTGCACCCAACATTAATTTTTTTAATGAAAAATCATTAAAGAATTATAAAAAATTCAAAAAAGGTCCCAAAATTATTATTTTTGGACTGAAGGCGCCTGGCGTCATCCCAAATCTACAGAAAAAGTTTTGTGAAAAGATCTGCAATCGTTTGTGAGATATAAGCAAATATTTGTAAAACCCTAATTTTCAAAGATCTATTTTTTGTCTAATTATTTTTCATCCAAATTAAAAAAATAAAGAATAGACCCCTACTAGAATTTAAATATCTTTCCAGAAATATAAAAATATCCAAAACATTCGCTAATTTTCTCTCAAAATTTATTTTTCATGAAAAATAAGAAAAAATATGATTTTTTTTAAGAAAAGCTCCAAAAAATATGATTTATGAACTAGAATCTCTTGATATTGTCCTCAACATGTAGACATTTTTTTATGAAAATATCTACAACCATTTGAGAGATATGGTTGAATCTTTGAAAACTAGGGTTTTGTCCCAAAATGATGCAAAACCTGCAACAAAAAGCTAACAAAACTTGCAACAAAAAGGATCCAACTCCAAAATTCCTCAAAAAAATTCAAACTATTGAGCTAAAAATCAGTTAGGGGGTTCACGTCGGGTTCACCAAAATGTATATAAAAAATTTGGATAAAATAAAAAATGATAAAACAATAACATGCATTACCTAATCCAAATCTTCAATACCTCAAATAGATGCAATGATGGATGAATTATTCAATTGATTTGATATGTTGGTTGCTCAATTCAACAACATAACATTGAGATGGAGATGATAGATAGAAATGGATGAATGATTCAAGAATGATTTTGGCAACATAAGGATACTTGAAGAATCAACCCCCCAAATGGCTTATGAGAGGGTTGATTTATAGGCAAGGTTTGATTTGGATTGATGGTTGAGATTGGATGTCAATAAGATGTCTTAATCAATGGCCAAGATTGAATTATAAGATAATTCAATCAAGGGTGGAAAATGAATGAGACAAGAGAAGATAAGAATGTCACATATAATGAGGTTGGCACAAAAAAAGAGGTTGTTGGAGAAAATTAAATAATTATAAAATTATTTAATTTGGGAGGGAAGGTGAATAAATAAATAATAAAAGCATTATTTAAAGACATGTGACATGTTGACTTTTAAATTAAATAATAATTTAATTAAAAAGTGGATGAAAATGACAAATTAGTAAATAATTAAATAAATAAAATTTATTTAATTATAGATGAAGAGGATAATGAATAATTAAATAATTATTTAATTATAGTAGAAAAATGAAAATAATTAAATAAATAAGCATTTATTTAATTATAAAAAGGAAGGGGCTAATTAGTGACATAATTAAATAAACAAAATTTATTTAATTAATCAAGGGAAGAATAAAGGAAGAAATGAATTAATTAAATAATTAAGAATTATTTAATTAATAGAGGAATATGATCTTAAAAGATAATTGAATAATTAAAATTATTGAATTATGCAAGTAGAAGGAGGAATTGATATGAAAAGGTGGGTTCATAGGTGAAGGACAATTTTTAGTGTCTACAACAACATGCCAAAAAAACTCCAAACATTCTCTCTAATACTCTCTCGTTTGACATCAAGAGCAAAGGGTGCCTATATACATTGTTCTTATTCATTACCGAAACTCCCCCTGAACTATGTAGCCATGTATACAGTTGTGAAAAGAATTGACTCCCCTTGAGTCATGTATCAAAGTAGAGGTCTCAAAAAGATACTGAAATGAAACTCTATATGTCTGCATATATACAAGTAATCTGAACATAAATGCATAAAAAGATAGAAAATGAGTCAATCGGAGGTGGTTGACACCTGTAATTTCTTCACCTAACCTTCCCAAGTAGGCCTACCATGTTCCCATTCTTGCTTGGACTTTGCAAGTAACCTGATCTGAGTCTCAAACTCCAATAACAGTTCTTCTCCTTCTTCCAGTGAACCAAGTACCAGATTTATTCCTTTTTCCTTGTCTGAACTAATAAGTGCCTTAGAAACGAATAGTATTTTGGGATTTAACAAATCCCTGATCTCTCCAAACTGTAGTATAAGATATTCTTTTTGTGCTTGTAGTTGGAAGAATTTCTTATGAAGGTCTTCAATTTTTCTCCTTGTGACATTGGTGAGGTCAACAACCGAGTCATATGCACTAGAGGCAACATTAATCTATGACTCAATAGATTTCATCTCCTTCTTTATGTTCTATGTGGCTCCAAACCACTTCATGCCATATTGGAGTAGTGCCTTCGCCTCATCTACACTACCTTCAACATCCTTCAATAATTTTAAAAATTTCTTGTGTGCAACAACACGTCTCTTTGTTATCTCCATCATTATTTTGTCACTCAATCTCTTCTCTACTTCTTTCTTAGCCTCTTCCTTTAGTCTGGATGCATAGGACTTAAATGAATTAATGAGTAGTTTAAAGTTTTCCATACCAGATAAAGTGGTGTCAATGTTTGATCCTAGTATGATCTCTTGAAATGCTTTGAATACCACATTAATGAGTTCTTTTCTCTTCTGATGAGTTTCAATTATCTCATTCCTTATGAATGTATGAAACAAGTCTCCTAGTTAAAGCTTGTGGATAGGAGAGATCTTGTTTAGATCAACTCTTCCCTGTTGCATGGGAAACTACAGCAACTAAGATGACAAAATAGGTTGGAAACTAGGTTGAACACTTAATAGATTTCTCATAGAATCTCTAGATGATTCGGAAGATTCACCAAGAGACTTTGTAGTCTCCACAACCTTACTCTTTTCATCTACAACCTTTCTAGAGTCAATAATTTCATTCTTTTTTGCATCTCTGGATGCATCCTTGTCCTTGTCTTCTTCTTCTTCTTCCTTTTCTTCATGCTTTTCTTCCTTCTCTTCACCTTTCTCTTCTTCAATATTTTCCTCATCATCATCTTTATCTACATTCACTTCTTCTGTAGTGTTTTATGTATTTTCTGGAGGAATAACTTCAACATTTTGTGCTGAAGGAGGAGTAGCATTTCATATCAAAGAAAGATTAGTAGATTCCTTTGCAGTGTCTTCTCTGATCATTGCTTCTTCTTCATTTTATTTTATCTTATCCTCCACTTCTGGAGGGGTGTTATCCAATGCATCTTCTTCATTGACCTCATGCTCATTTTGAGCATCATCTGTGTGTACTTCTTCCTTTATATTGGGTTTCAGAGCATTGGTATCAACATTCATTACCTCTTCTGCTACCAAAAGTAATCCTAACTTCTAAAGAATCTCCTTAGATTTATCATTGCATGCTTTCTAGATCGTTTCAAGGTCATCTTTGTCCTTACCCATAAGGGTAGTAACCATTTTTTTGGTTCTTATCTCCTTGCTAAATACAGTAGCCAATGTGGCTCTATCATCTTCTAATAGTGGAGCACTAACTCTTTCCAAGGCTTCATCTTTTATCCTTTCATGTTCACTTATAGCTCCTTCCCTTCTTTTTAGCAAGATGTTCCATACATCATCAAGAATATCCTTTCTAATATGCTTCATATCTACTTCAAGTACCACAATGTACTTGACAATAGCCTCAATAATGTTGGCCTTGTCCACCTCATTTTATTCCTTGTACAATTCTATAGTTTCCTTCAACATATCATTCTACACTATGCTATTAAAAAGTGCCTCTAACTTCATTAGGGAATGAGGCCTTTCTGGTAATTTATGCTTCTTACTTTCCACCAGAGTCTTCTTTGCTTCCGCATTCTTTTTCTTCTCTAGAGAAGCCTTCTTGGCTTCTTTCTTCTTCTCTTGTGAAACTTTCTTAGCAACCTCTTCCTTTTTTTCTCTCAAATGAACTACAAATATTTTCTTTTCTTCCTTAATATCTTCTTCACTTTCAGTATTAGCATCATTTCTTTTTCTCTTACCACTAGCTTCACCTTGTGAAGCCTCTTTCCTTCCTCTCTAGACCAACTGTGGTCCTTCTTCTTCCAACTCTTCTTCTTCTGCAACATTAATGCTTATTCCTTTCTCTCTTGTTTTTTTTTGTTTGACTCTTCTTGTAGGGGCAGCAGTAGTGGTGGTCTTTTTTTTTTTCCTGGTGGCATGCACAATTGGAGGGGATTTCTCCCTTACTGGAGGACTAGCAGTAGGTTTTCTCCTCTCCAACAAATGGTAAAGCCCTAGAGGACTTTTGAACATATGGTGGAGTGGTACTTGTTCTCCCTTATCTCCTTAAGCTACCTAAAGCTTCTCCAGGACTCATATCTGTATAACTGAAAATATGTTATACTTCTGTGAATCCTTGCATGCAAGGATACTCAATAATGAGTCCTTGCAAATCAATTCACAGCTCTCTATCCGAGAAGAGCAGGGATTGATATTGTGGCCCTCAGATTAACCCTATTACCCCTGAAATACAATCTCGACGAGAGATTCAAAGAGAGAAGCAAGAATGCCAATCTCCATGAATGTTCTTGCAATGCAACAATGAAAACTAATCTAAATGGTGAAATGTAATATTAAACTATATGCTCTAAAAATAAGATGCTTATATAATCAAACTAATGTAATCTCAAATGATAAAATTCAAATTTGTAGCATAAGTCGATGTAAAAATTCGTGATTTTTTAAATGAGAATGAGAGGGCTCATTTTATAGGCAAAAGTGGAATTGAAGGAAAATTGAAGCAATGTGGGATAAATAGAAAAATAGAAACAAATCTTGATTGGAATTCTTTTTTTAGTTTATTTCCCTTTTAACTGATTTGTTTCCTTTTTTTTCATCACAGGATATTCTTGAGAGGATATTTCATTTATTTTATTTAATTTAAGATGATAATATCTCTTTTAATAAAATAAAATAAGATTATGTAATTTAGAAATGAATATTAATAAAATAAAATAAAATTATTTAATTAAAAATAGATTTAATTAAATAGCATCATTTTATTTAAGTAATATTAACTTCAATTAAATAGCATTATTTTATTTATTAAAAGGGATTTATTTCTTTTGATTAAATAAAATTAATGAAGCATTCAAACCTTAGGGAAAATTGAAACATTTGAAATAGTTATGAATTGATTAAGAAATTTGATTTGAAAATGTGACAATCATTGATTCAGAAAGTTGATGTTGACAAATTAAATAAATGGGGCCCAAAGTCTAGGTGACCATTTTAGGTTGCATACAATATCTACCCTGGCTCTCTCTCTAGCATACCGTACCTTTTCCTTTGAAATTCCACATTCATGGGCATATATGTCAACCATTTTGTCCACATTCCTTTTCATAACGGGTTTCTTTTGTTCCAGGTAAACTTCCATGGACTTTTCTTCATAATTCCCATACCTTGGTTTCATTGTATCCTTAGGACTATTCCAATAGAATATCTACATAGCAATTTAGATTTTATTCTGTCACTTCATAACCTAAATCAAGAACCCAAATTGATGTTGGTTCCATTGCCTCCATAATGCAATGATCCATGGAAACCAAGAATGTGATATCACTTTTGTATTTTTCCACAATGGACTGAGGAATTCTCTGTCTTTCATGCATTCTTCTCTAAAATACTACGAAGAAATTAGTAAGTGCATCATCCTATGCATTGGTATCTCCAAGGCTCCTCATGTAGTCTGCAATTTGATGTGCAATGGGCCTTCCAATTACCCAGTTAACCTTTCCAATTATAGGAACCTCTTTCAAAAATTAGAATAGTAAGCATATTACCAAGGTGCCATATTTAAACACATATTTCTTCTTTTTGATCTCCTTTATATTTTTCATTAATTGTTTCCTAAGCAACTCACACAAGTCATAATCTACACTTTTTTCTACCATATCATGTGCCACATTGATTGTGGTGGCAAAGACTGAGTTATCTTGGTTAGTAAAGTAGATCTTGTACCGAATAACCATGAAAGCGTACCTAACAATAGGGTTTTTGATAGGATTTATAGCAAGGGATCTCTGATCAAATTTTGCACCAGTTTTCTCCATTACCTCTTTGTTTTTAACAAATTTCAGAACTAGGACGGGTCTAGTGGAGCACAAACTGATGATTTCTCTTATCACCTCTTTTGTGATCATATGAGGTATATCAGTCTAGATGAATTGATCATGAATTCTGTTGTGATCCATTCTAATCCACTTGATACCATAGAAGAAATTATGAAATCATTGCCACACATCTAGTTTCTTCTCATCTAGAGTTTTGTATTTCGGTTGAAGGGCAAAATATTCACCAACTAACTCATTTTCCCATATGTCCCTAAACTTTCCAAGAGAATTCTCTTCCATATTTCCATGAATGTATGCCCTAATATCCTCAGTTGATAAGACCCATACAAAATGTGCGAGAAAGCACCTAGAGGGTCATCTTCTATGGATTTTGCAGGGTATCTCTTAAATTTAGGTTGGGGTTTCCTTGAAATTTATACAACCTTAGGTTTATCCATTTTAATATGAATTCAAACTACTTTTAAACACAAATTTATGCAAACTAGGGCATGCAAGATTTGTGAAATACCTTTTTAACTTTGTTCACCAAATTAGGGTTTCGATGCTCTATAACTCAATTCATTCTGAACTCTTCAAATTCTCTTTTTGTTTCTCTTCTCCTCTTCAAATGCCTTTGGTGAAATGAATTTTCCTTAGAAAATTTTCTTATAACCCTTTAAACTACCAAAATTCTACAATAAATTCTTTAAATCATAAAGTTGGAAACCCTAAAACTGTATGCACATTCAACTTCTAAAGCTCTGCAATCTTCTGTAGTACCATATTTTCTTCCAAAAATTTTACTAATAGATCAAACATGTTGTTGTTCATCTTATATCTTCGTGCTCAAACTGCAACACATCTTTTTTGGTAGGGGATAAAAGATATCCATTAAAGCTCCCCCTAAGCCATAGCTCTTGGCTTAGTTTCTAGAGGAAACATCTACACATGAGGACGGTACAAATTCTTTCTTGTTTTTCATCTCTTCCTTCTTTCTCCAAATCTTTTCCATTTCCTTCTTTACTTCAACTGGATCAACCTTTTTGATTGGTTCATTTCTCTTTACTGAATTATCCTTCCTTGTATTTCTACTTCTACAAAACTTAGCAATAATTCTAAGTCTATTGCAATTGTGACATACAACATTCTTTTGAGAAACATTCCTTCCATTCATCTTGGATTTGCATTGAATAAGAAGGTAGACCACATGTATGTGCACGTGCATAAATGAAACATTTATGCATGTACACATATATTCCTGGAAATAAGCACAGTTTGGAATATGCATTTACATTCTAAATAATAAAACAAAAATCTTCCTTAGATACAGATTTTCCATATTCAGAAAAAGTATCAACTTCGTTATGATATTCCATTTGATCCTTTAATAACAACTAAATGCAAATAAGATGCAAAAGGAATCATTTAAACAATAGTCACTTATCTCATATGGATCGTAATTCAATTTAAAATAGAACATGGATGATTTACAAGATCAAGAATAACCATTTCTAGTGAATAAAACAAAGTTATCATAAAAAAATATCCATCACTCTGAAACAATGAAAGGTTATGTATTCATTCTATTTCCATCCAAAATATGTTCACATAACATTCAGTTTTGATTCTCCAAATTATCACTCATTCAAGAATCAATTCACTTTAATGTTGATTTATCTATTCTAATAGTAATAATGTTCACATAAAGATACCAATAAGCATGCTATCGTGTAATTGATAACATGCTATCAGTTATCATTTAGTACCTTCATCTTCCTATTAGCTTATGTGCTATGGTTCAGTCGACCATATGGTAAAGGCATCTTTTATCTATGAGAAATAGAGTTTTATACCCTTTGAAATTTGGAAAAGAAAATGGCGGTGTATCTGTATCTATATATATCTATGTATATATATACATATACACATATTATAATGAAAGAGATGATTCAAGGATTCATGAAGCTGTGGCCTGAGATGGCCCAACTCTGGCAGCACAACATATCTTCATGCATTGCTTTCATGTAAGGAACATTTACAACGCTTAGCTGTGGGTTAACCCTGAATGATAGCATCGTTCATACTCCACATGATAAACAAATTAAACTGAAATTTGTATTGACACCTTATAAACATAAAATGGGGATGATGAGTTCATCGTTCAACCCATGCCTAAAGTAGGGATTGAATGGCCGCATATACCACACGAAATGGTGGGTGAAATAAACATAATACAAGATTAATTGATGTGTTCCATTCATCAATGGGTAGAATAATAACGAACGATATAATCATTCGATCAATAATAGCTAGGCGCTCACATAGTGCTAAAGAACATCAAAAATTAAACAGTAATATCCATTCGACCTTTTAAAAATATTCACAGACATTACATCGAACGCCAAATGGTGTCCTTCTAAACAATGAAATATACAAGGCAAGGTTTACCCCGATAATGATAAGTAACAACATAAGCTGGGTCGAACGACCACGACTTCAAGGAAAATGCTTCATTCGAGAAAGAACCGTCGCGGGTATTTGACTCGATACCCATGCATGCTGGGTATCCAAGAAAATAAGCTCAACATGGTGGCCTAGCCCCTAAATAGGGCTAACAAACATAAAAATGGGGGTTGATTGAACAGTGCCATTAACACTAATCTAGAGCCACTGGTTTTTACATATCAAGAGCATTGTTTTAAGCAAATCGACACAAATAAAATACTCGACTTCTTCATGATAGAGCATGCAAACAAATGCCAATTAATAGAAAAAAGAAACTTCAAATGCATCATCGAGATTACCTCTCTTCGATGCAAAAATATTAGTACTTTTCTCAATGAAAGTTAGCAATAGCCCCCCCTGTTAAGTCATTCCCCTTCTCTCTATTGATTTTTCCTTCAAAAAATCTCCTACTTTTGCTAGTTTTCCCCCATCAAATCACCCCCTTTTGCTAGTTTTCCCCCATCAAATCACCCCCTTTGACTGAGAATATCTTCTTACTATCTTTGGAGGTAGTGTTCATTATTCCTTCGCCACCCACTGTCACTTAGCCGCCCACTTCCTTTCTTTTCTGATCATAATAGGGGTTGGCTCCTCCCCATTCATTATGGGAGTTACACATGAAAATGACACTCTCATGGCTTAAAATTTATAATAATATTTAATATATCTATATATATCTATATATATGGTTTCACCCACATATATATGCGTATATACATACATACATACATACATATATATACCTATGTGAATTTTGCACAAACATACATTTTATCTCACTCATTTTTTTTCCATTTCTTCTATCAAGAATCTATTTTCAAATTCATTAAAAAGAACAAATAATACAATTGTTTCCCTTATGATTATGGTATGTGTTTAAGTGCATTTCCAATACCATTGTATATCAAACTTGAGACAAACATAGTAAGACAAGGATGCATTATATTTATTTCTTTCACACGATCGTTTATCCAACCAAATTTTCAATCCATATAAACAAGAATGATATTTATCAATTACGGAAAAAGACATGTCATAATCTATTGTGGTGTGTGAGATTCCATATTCCATTCTTTCTTACCATTTTGTCATTCGGCTAAGAATTCCTGACTCAACCAGGTTCTCATTCTTCAACTTGTTTCCTACACACACATGTTCTTGCACTTGCCAACTTTATCAGTAACCTTTAACTGATAATCCTTTTGAAATAAATCTTTTTAAATCATAAAATTGCAAGATAATTTTTTTTTTCAAATATATTATTGCATTTCTCAAATCCATAAATTCTAAATGATAAATTCCATTTTCCAAATATTTCAATTAACTCAACATTATTAAATGCAAGCAATGAAATTGAGATATGACAATATATCCCATCCAATCTTTTAATTTTATAAGCATGTTACACCCAACCCCTCTACTACTAGACCCACTACTTGGCCTAGCCTTGATAGGTCTCATGTCCCCACTAATTCTCTTGTTGTTCATAACCTTGATGTTAACCATCATATTGGTGAAGTTTCCACTTCCATAAAAACAAAGACAAAGAAATTGAGATTGAATATCCTTATAGGTTTATTTGTGACCCATCTAGTGTTGATTTTGATAAATTGATTGAGGATCTTATTAATAGGCTAATAAAGCATATAATAATGCTATTGGTAGAAAAGTTGATAATGAAATTTTCTATTCTTGTGAGGTTCTTAAATATAAAATTAAGGCTCTTAAAGACATTTAATTTATAACACAACATTCTCAAGCAATTTAAGGTTAAAATGAGAGGATGAAGATGATAATGATCACCTTCTATAGGCAGGTTAATGGTGATGCTCTTGAAGCCAATGTCAAAGTGAAGTTTTCTAAAAGGGTCAATGATTTAAAAGAGAAAATGAATTACATTGAGAAAAATATCTCTTCGATGGTATCATTGAATAAGGTGATCCAATTTAGTGAGACTACTATAAAGAACTATGTTGCTAGCATTTCCATGCTACATGAAAGTTTCCTTAAGAGAAAATAGTTGGCAATTAATGGGGCTCCACCTTGTTCTTAACTATTGATAGAAGAGATAAAGGTCATGGACCTAAACAATAAATCCATTAAAGATCACCTAAAATATATTAGGAAAGGGTGGGAAGCAATTAGTGGTTTGAAGGAGTTATCTTCAATGTAGTTTATTGTTGTTGGTTTGCTATCATAATTGCTTTTTTCTATTGAACTCTATTACTAGTAGGGTTCTATTTCTTTGTATTTTTTGTCAAGACTTTCTTGTCTTTTATGTTATTTCATTGTAAAAGAATTTAAGCCCTATAAAAACCCTGCCTTTACTAATAGTATCAAAATATTATAATTAATTATACAACATTATATTATCATAATATTATAATAATTATTTTTAATAATAACATAATAATATATCATTATTATAATATTAGTTTGATATTTACAATAATTTTATCTTAATTTAGATGTATATTTTGATAATTATTTATATTATAATATTTAATTATTATATTATTTTTATTAGAATACTAATTATTTTAATTATTTGATTAAATTATAATATTATATTACCAACTATTAAATTTTATTATTATGATAAAATTCAATATTTTAATATTAATATTATAAAAAATATAATACTAAAATTACTAATAATATTATAATTATTTATTTTTAGGAGCTCCCTTGAAAAGTGAATACCCTTAAATAGGGTTTACAAAATTAGAAGCACCCCTACATGGACATGAAAACATGAGAAGAATTAACCATTGGTACATTATTTGTCTTCCTCATCATCCTCTTTATTATCATCCAAGACATATCCTCCACTTATTGTTGTGAAAAATGTAAACAAGGCCTTAATTGATTCTCACTTAGAGATCTTGCTCTATCATCAAGAGTGAAGGATTTGCATTCAAATGCTTCCAAAAATCTTCTTAAGTTATAGTTGATGATTCCCTCAACTAGCTATTGGTTTTGAATTGTTGCATTGGTAAAAATCCACCTAGATCTTCATTACTCCAATTGTCATACTCATCTATACCTTCCTATCATATGGGAAATATGGGTTAGTTGCAAAAAGCATAAATCAAGAAATTAATGTATAAAACACTAAAAAATCATCAAAGAAAGATCATATTAGACCATACTCAATGAAATTTAGTTAACAATGTCAAAAAGATTCAATGAAAAGCATGAAAAGACATAATTCAAAGCAGTTGAATCTAAAAGAACATGCAAACCTTTAGTCCCATTAGAGGATTATGCTCCAAATGAATTTGGATTTCTCTATTAAGCATACCCCATAACATAAAAGCTCAAGATAGATGATTATGACTCACAATCGATTCTCAATTTGCTCAAAACAATGAATTGTTCAAGCTCATGAGGATATATAGATTGTGAATAATTTCTCAATGATCAATATTGTGAATGAATTTGATGAAGAAATTACTTGTTTTATAGATTTACAGATATCTGATCAATGATCAAGATTAAATATCAAGATTGACAGTTGAGAGGAAATCAAGGAGATCAAAGAAGATCAATGGATGAAATTGAATGAGAGCCCAAAATATCCCTATTTTCAAGGAAAATTGGTTAAATATATTTTGGAGGGAAAATATCTATTCAAATTTGAATTATGGAATATTCTTTTTGGAGGGAATATGCCATTTAGATATTTTGGAGGGAAAATATATTTTGAAAAAAAGAATACTCTTTTGAAAAAAGAATATTCTTTGTGCAAGTTGGAGGAAAATTAAGGAATTAAATAATTATGAAAATTATAATTGTGAGGATGAGAAGAAACATGATTTTTAATTAAATAATTAAAAATTATTTAATCAAGTGGGATTGAGGAAAAATTAGATTTAATTAAATAATAAAAAATATTTAATCATGATGGAAAGAAGAAAATTGAATTTAATTAAACAATTCAAAATTATTCAATTAAGAGGAAATTAGTAAGAAATGATAAAAATGATGAATTAATCGTAATGCTAATTAATTTATTAATAGAGGAAAATGATGAATTTAATCAAATAATTAGAAATTATTTAATTAAATGAGGAATTAAGTGATAATGTCAATAAGTGAAATCGAGATGTGTTATGCGTTCAGGGCAATTTTAGATGTCTACACTTCCAAGCCTTCCCTTTCTCAACTTCAGCTAGATATAGTTTACCCTCATCTACTTTGCCTAGCTTCTCTTCCTTTTCCTTGGTACATCAATAGTATTGAACAAGAAGAGCTCAATGTAGTATTGATCATGCCTATACTCCACCACCTCATCATAGGCCTAACATCCTATTATCACTTATATTGTGCTCTTTTTGTGGTACAAAATATTATTTACAATTGCCCAAAGAGGGGAGAATTTTTACACTCACACTCTATTCTAGATAGTTATTTGACGTGTCATCTTCTATGTGCAAAGAATGAATTGGGAACCTCCAATTTGCAATGATGTTCATTCAGTCTTGGATGGATTCACCATCCTTAATCTACTTACATCTTCTCCTATAAACTTAAGCCAAGCCAAGCAAACACTTTGTGAGCAGTTATGGTTTCCTCATGCTACTTAATGGCATAGTTTTCTAGCTCATCTGCCAATTTGTTTGCTTCTCTATAATAGCGTTGTATGGAGAGGATTTCCAACTTATAAAGAAGTGGACAAATATATTGAAGAATATTTTTTAACTTCCAACTTGAGCTCCATTGTCTTTGAATTGCTTTGATGGAAATCAAAGAATATCCATCAATGTCTACCTTGTTGACCATTTCTTCTCACAATATTTAGCTCTACTAGAATATCTTACAACTTAAACTGATTATTGGTTCATGGAAAAAGTTTTTTGAGATAGCTTGAATTAGGTTGTGGAATTCATCTCTGATTATGCACCTTGTTCTGAAGGCACCCAAGTTGCCTTGTGATGCACCATAAAAGTTTACTTTTAATCTTCTAATAGAAGGTGAAAACCACTTTATCTTGACCCTCATCTCGACAATCCCATGAATAATTCAATTTTATTATTTATTGTTAGATTTGGTTGTGAAATCACCCAAGATCAAAATGATTAAAGGAAAACAAGTAAAGAGATCCAAAGATGAATAAACTCAGCACTCCCTTAGCACTGAACTAGTATTCCATATTACTATCCAAGGGGAGGGTGAGTGATGTTTATATAGAAAAATAATGGTAGATAATTCCAAGAGGAGTAATAACTCTGAAGTACCCATAATAGGTGGGAGTTTTACCTACTTGGTAAATTCTAGATTACATGGTTATGCCTACTCAGGTAAAGACAATAAATGGTTATGAGAGGTGGCATAAGAATCCAAAAGAGGGTGTGAGACTCAACTACCCAAAGGTGGGTGTGAGTGACACATGTAATTGATGGATTATGCCACATGTACTCATCCTATCCATTCTAATATAGCCTAGCAAGCTTAATAATGTGTGTAGGAAAAATAAATATTCCCTAACATAAGGAAAATAAAAAACCTACACTAACATTTATAATAATAATATTTTATTAAAGTATTTATATATATTATGATATATCTTTTATATTTTGGTAGTTACTCTTTTTTAGATATATTAGTGGGGTTTTTATATGAGGCCTCACCAAAGAAGCATGTTTATATATAAAGTACAAATGATCAAGCTAAAAAAGTAATGAAGCTACAATCAAACAAAACCAACATCAAGAATAACATAATCTTTGATAATAATAAAAAGTAGTTGTCACTCCATCAATAAAACATAAAATATACATAAACAACTCTTGATCACTTTTTAAATATAGGAGAAGCATGCACCATGTCAACAATCTCTTCCACCCACGACTCCTCTTCATGTGTTGGTCTACTTTTGTTATGCCCTGTGAGAGTTAGGAATCTAACCCATAGCAAATCTCTCTATGACAAAAAGACTAATGCACAAAGGGGCCACACAAAAATAGAATTGTAAATTTATCGCCATCTTCAATCCATCATCAATGGTGATGCAAATTTAATCCTACCAATAGTTCACCCACATTGTAGAAAAATGCATGAAAAGTCTTATTTCTCTACTTAACTCAACTAGTTCATCAACATTCCCCATTTGTAGGGCTAGATTAATAGTTGAGCTTTCACCCTTTACTCCTATTGCCACTACCATCTCCTCAATCCCTACCTCCACCTCTACATTTTTTAGAGATGTATCAATAAATCGGTCTAGTAAGAATAATTGTAGTATCCATAACTTTGTGCATCCAATAGAAAAATATAAGGTTAATAATAAAATCAACACATATAGTGGCCTGCAAATGTTTTTATTATAGACAAAGGTTACTCATCAATAACATTCTTTATTGGTGATTTTTATTGTGACCCTCAATTTTAAGGGATGTCACAACACTTAGATTCAAGGATCAAGTTTAATTTGAGCTAATAGACAAACCTATGATTAAATTGGGGACAATTAAAGACAAATTGACAAGAGTGGACCCTATCTTCTACACTTGGAGCTCTACAAGACTCAAGAGGGTGATCGTAGTAAAGGCCTTGATAATGATGTGGATATTTAAAGTAGAGTCCTACAAATGTAAGACTAGGTACAAATGACAAAATGTATAATCCTAATTCCTTGTCATTGATCTATATTGTGCTAGATTTACTCAAATTTATAATTTTAGATCTTAAATTTGTAGATATTTGACAAATACATAATTATATGAGAAAATGAATTATTTTTGATAGGTGTAGGTATGATCATTTGTACCTTTACAAGCTTTGTGAGCACATAATTTATAGAAACTAACTTATCCTCATTCAAATAAGCAAAGGTTTGATGAATTAACAAGCATTTGGTTCTCCCTTTGTACCCTTGTGCACCATGAGGATAAGTAAACAAACGTAACTTATACCTTATGTAGATGTTTGTTATTATGAACTTGAAGTGTTGAATCAATTATAGTTAACAATGTGTAATGCCTCTAGTGTTCGCACTTGATTATTTTTGTGATTATTGATGAGGGAAATAAACGTTCTATTTCCTCTCATATTCTAGCCTCTTTCACATACCTTAATACCCATTTTAATACTTTATTTTCATTATTAGATTGTATTGACTAATAACCATTGAAATTTTAGCCTTGGAATTATTGGAGGAGAACAAAAACTTTTTGTCGCCATGGGTGTAACATTTTCCAACAAATTATTTGTAGTTTATAAATATTTTTTTATATTTTCTTAAGCTATATTTTAACCTCTTATTATAATAAATTCTTGTATAGCTAAATAAAATGTTTGTTGGCTATAAATAAATTTCCATTCTTTTAATAGCCACGATTTAAACATAATAATTGCCACAAGCCAAACTAAACAACTTTCCACATTATTTTGTTGTTATAACCGTAGGCCAAAAAAGCCTATTTGTTTTAAGCCCGTTTGTTGGTTGCAAACCTATATTTATGGTCAATTTTTTGTAATCCATGAGTTGTAAAAGGTGCATAAATAGAGTAGAAAAACTATGAGAGAGGATAGCATAGCATGGTGTGCAACAATGAAATAAGGCTAAAAGTTAGCATAGAAATAATGTAACGACATAGAGAGAAAAAAATGTGTGAAATAAGGGCGATAGAAAATGTAGTAGTGTATAGGAAAAGCACATATGAGAATAGCACAAAAAATAAAAGACACGTAAAAGTGCAGAATTCATAATACATATGTAATAACTATTTTGAGGAGTATTTAGCATAGAGTGTTTCAACCACTCCATGGATCAAGGGAGGGCCCACTCTCATGAAATGAAAGTGGCATTAATTTTTTTTATTTATTTGTGTGTTTTTATTTATAATTTTATTTTATTTGAGTGTTGTAGATTATGGTTCGTAAATTAAATTTATTAGTTTGTGAAGTATGATTGAAAATATGTATTTCAAGTTTATTTAATTGTTCTTTTTTGTGATAAATCAGTTTAAATAGTTTTCAATCTACATAGTTCCTGTAGCATCTCGTACAGTTTTGGCAACCTGTACAATTCCTGTAGTAGACTGTTGCAATAGTTTTTATAGTAGTTTTTATTAGAGTTCTTGTAGCAATTTTAATGAATGTCTTTTTAGTTGCATTTCATCCACACTCACCTCACTACCTACAACCCTTACACATATAGCCACTACACCTTTTGCAAGTTTATGCCCACGAATTGATACTTAGACCAAATTGAAATTTAGTTATTGTACATTATTAAATCTTTCTCATTATTTACCCTTATTTTTGGCCTATTAATTATATATTTAGCTCTAATGATCATTATACTTTCTTTTTTTTTTGTTGTTGAGGTGTTATCATTGTGTTGGAAATATGAATGTTACTGGTTTTTGTATTCTCATACTTGGATGATGTACATTGATGTCAAGCTATTTTGAATGTGTTTATTATATGATTTATATTATAGTGTAACATGATGGGTGACTTTGTATTACTTCAACTATTATATATATGATGTAGGAATGCTTAACATGTGAATTGAGTGTGCAACTACAAGGTTAATTTTTCACCCAATTATACAAGTTTAGGTTATTTCCTCAATGGTGGTTATATCAAAGATGTCACATTGGGCCTAATATTTTTGCTAATCCCTATTGTACTTGAATTGATTGCAAGGCTTGTCTTATGAGACCTGATGTAAGTCTAGATCCATATTAGTGGATATCCCAAAGTTTTCTTATGGTGTGGTTAGACTATAAATGTGTGTGTCATGGTTATGTTTGTATATTCTCTCATTGTATTGTTTATATTTTGATGGTTAATTGAACTGCATGTTAATAATGTATGATGCACTTTGGGAATCAAGAAATTGAAAAATAAAATCTGAATTATTATTTAGTTGCATTGTAAATTATATGCAAATTAATTAAGGATTTAAAATATTCCTTATTTTTAAAATGAATTAAGTTAGTTATATCAATGCTAATTTGGAAAATGAAAATAAAAAGGTAAAAAAGGAGAAATATAAATAAAGTGAAAAGAGATTGGAAAAGGGAGTTAAAAGAAAAAGAGAAAGATATATTTTCAAAAATTTCTCTCAAACCCTCTTCCTCTCAATTTGAAAATTGAATTAATTTGCTTAATTTTGAGGATTGTTGGCTTGAATTGGCCTGAAAAAATAAAGGTATTGAAGGTGTATTTTCATGGCGTGTGAATTTGTTCTTGAAAATTGATTTTTATTGTGTGAATTTGGCAATTTGGTGTTCTCCAAATTGAAGGTAATTTTCTTGTTTTCTCTTAGTTTTTTAGAAATTTTCATCTCATGACTACCATAACCACGTATGTTGTAGCATATGGGTCTATTTCCAATTATGAATTGATTAAATTGTGTTATGGAATCTATTGTTTTGTAAATTTTTATAAATGCCATTTTAAAGCAAAAACTATGACAAATTTTTTAAGAAATTGAAAATATGAACTTTAATGTAAATGAGTTTTGTGCATGTATGAATAAAAGAGTATCCTTCATTTTTTGAATTTTTTTTTTTTGAATTTTCAAGCATTTATCCATGGAGGAGTTAGGGGTTGGTTATTTTTTCACGTGTAAAATTATTTAAACTTTTTTAAAATTTAGAGTGATTTTGAAACAATTAAAATGGGGGAAAATAAGTCTCATTATTTTTCCCTGTGAAATATTTTGGGACCACATTCAAATTTTTATACCACTTTTGTTGTATCATTTTTCATGCCACATCCAATTAATTAATTGGGAAGTGAGGAGCTTAGGATTGAGGTATAGAGGGTAGGAAGGAGTGGCTTTCGACATTGTCTCGAATCAAAAGTGATTATGTGGCTACAATGAATACGAGTTATTTAATTAAATGATAAATAAATAAATTCATGGGGTAATTAATACAAACAAGATGTGAGTCTGTGACATACTTAGAGTTATTGCATATGATCAATATGATATTTCAAGGACATGCCAAACTCAATTAGATTTGGTGGATGTCACTTGGGTAGGATATGTATTGAAGTAGGTGGTTACCTCATCCTGCCTTCACATTGACTCCACGAGAGAGCATGATTATGGGGTTAGGACCCAATTGTCATTGTGGTGTAGTTATACTCATTGGTTCATTCTAGTGATTTTTTCCCATAATTTATAAGTCTTTCATGTGTGTCACCTTTCTTGCAACAATGTTGATTCCTTGTAAGTATTATTATGGTTCGACATTGTATGCGATAGAAGCATCATCACAATGGCCGTTGTATTCCTTGTATGTAATTTTTCTTGACACGACACTCTATGTGTATATTGGCATGCAATCTAACATGTCAATTTTATATCTTAATGATTAAGAGTTTAAATAAAATCCCACTAAAGAAATTAAATATTAAATAATTATTTTAAAAATATCCAATGTACTTGGATCTATCTTGCAAATCTTTGGTCCTTAAATTCCCTTTCACCTCTAAAAATATAATCAATTCATGGTTATTCATTTTTAATTCCTTGAATATATATGAACTTGACCTATATATATCCAAAAAATGTGCCTTTAGAAATCATAAAATTCCTTGAAATAGTTGATAGAAAATAGAGACAAAATATATTTCAAAGGTGAAGGTGTGTCTTGTATTGATTATCTAAGTAGAAAATGCAAATGACTAAGTTATAGAAGTCCAAGATTTTGTGAATTGATTCTTGCAACTTGATTACAATATTAATTACAAAAAATTGACCATAGACTGGCCTAGAGGTCCAAGAACATGTTTGAGATCTAGCAAAGATCAACCTCTAAAACACTAAAAAAGTATAATTATAAAAATTGAAATACCTAGATTACCCACACAACTAACACATGGATTAATTACGTAACGCCCCGCCACGAGACCCTAGAGGACAACACACTAACGCCTAAATGAAACTTTTTTTTTTAAAATTTTATAAACACGTTGTTGTAAATGAAACACTTAATATTAATCTAATCTAATCTAATCTAAGTCCTCTAGGATCCATGACTACGTTACGTAGTTTCCCATCATCTAATTTAGTGAGAACTAAAAAACATTAATAAAATTTTAACATCAAAATGGAAATACATCTCATCATCACAGTTTACCATGACTCAATATGATACATCCATAACATTTACTCAAACTAGATCATTGAATCAATTCATTTAATCACATATACAATAATATCTGTTACACCATCCATTACATAATAGAATTCAACTTCAATTTACAACATTAAATTTACACATCTAAATATCGATATTTCCTCATATACATGTGAGGAGTGTACATCAAGAATGATACAATACAAGTACAAGAGTGACAATACACATAAGTTGGTACAACTACAGAGGTCTTCAATCCAGGAGAAGTCAACACAATCACGAACGTGGAGAGGGAACCCAATGGGGAACATTGCACTTTCCACCCAACCGTGTGAAACCTAAAGGTCCACCCCCCGTGCTAGGAGATAACAAAGGGTCCCACCATCATAATTAGGCATTAGACATTGGACACCACAAGGCTAACAAGACAACTATGCACAAGTAAAGTACAACAACAAACAATAGTAACATCACTTCCAGAGGCACATAAACATCCAAGGAAATACAAGAAACAAGGGGATACAAACTTGCCGTAGGAGTGTCATCACATAGTTTGCATGGGTTACCTAGGAAAATTTTCCTAGGCCCCGACCCCCATCCTAGGTTACCCTGGTAGCCTCTACCAATCTCTGGCCCCTCATGCAACCCTATGTAGAATCAACATACCTCTCGAGAGGATGAGGCAGTTGATCTTGCCATTCTAAGCCTTCTCGACTCATCTCAAGCCTATACGAGCGCTTGATCCTTGAGCAAGGCATTAACTTATCTTGATTAGTGTATTGCTACCCAACCCCCTAGTTCATTTTAGGTTATCACTTGATTACAAAACTTCCACATGGTTACCTAGGAACCACTTTGTGCACCGAACCCCATTAAAAGCCACTCCCCTATCGACAAGAAGGAAAACCAATGAAATCAAATAGCAAGCCACTTGCACAATCACAATAATTCATTAACTAAACAACATTGCGAGGCTTAACCCTTCCCGCTCACAAGTTTTAAAAGCTCCAACCACATGGGGAAAATAAAGTGCAAGGCCAATAACCATCATATACTCATTGGACACACAACAATCATCTCAAGGATAATCAAAGAATTCCATCAAGGCAACAATTCTCCCTAGCCTCTTGAAGACTCCAAATTTAATTCCACTAGAAGACATAACCATTTGAACAAAACCCACTATCATTACCAACTTAATAATCATTCACTTTCTTCATACTAACAACTCAAATAATAATAGAATATGGAGTCTAAGTGGGTTGCATGGAAATCATTACAAGTTCACAAATAAAATATTCAATTCAATAATAATCTCTTCTAAAGACACTAACTTTTATTTATTTATTTCTAACTACATCAATTCTTTAAAATCAAATATTTTCTCTTCCAATTATGTAACAACCATGATAGAATAGTAATAGGGACAACCGTACGCTCTTAAAGATTCATCTATACATACATACATATATATATATATATATACATACACACATATATATATACATTTTGGAAATCTGTTTAAACAAGACTCTATTTAAGATTATAGAATACAAAAATTAAATAAACAAATATCAGTAAGTATACTATATATATATATATATATATATATCTATTTATCTATATATCTATATATCTATATATATATATTTATATATTTAAACACACGCAATATTCCATATTCAAATTTCTTTATAAACCATTATAACAATTTTCTGAACACACATGCTATACCAGCTATTGATTAAGACAACGATTCCAATGTAAACAAAGAACCAATACAATGTAAACAAGGCCTGATATATATATATATATATATATATATATTCTAACCACACTACCAAATCTTATACGTGCATGAGGCGCTGTGATAAAATAAATTTAAACAGAGATAAGACTTTCAACCAACGAATCTCCCAGTTCACTGGGCATTCCAACACCAAGATAAAGCATGCAAACTAAAGGAAATAAGTTTGAAGACTAAAAGCTTAGATGACTGCATGTATGTCGCACACGAACTAATGGCAAGGAGAAACCACAGTAAGCAAAAAAAATTCCCTTGTCAAGAAAAAGTCGATGCTAGAAGAGAGAGATGTAGGGATGGTATCTATACATATATACTCAGCTATCAAAATTTATGCCAAATTTAGCAGAATAAGAAATATTGTTTGGGAAAACTATTCACGAAATTAACAAAAGAGGATGCAGAGAGAGGTCTAGTGTTGGAAATGATTCCAATCAGACAAAATTTTCCAGAACAAAACAAAAAGGAATTTCGTTCGACTAAGAGGAAAGAATATGTAATATGATTATTTCTTGGAGATGCCAAACCAGTATAAATAGAGCTATAGGGAACAATAAATTGCAGTAACAAATATTAATACTATTTGCCCAGCCGACAATCGAATTCAATGAGATTCAATATTGACTCTATTGTGCAATAAAGTTCAAAAAGTATGGAAAAATTACGCCGATTTCATATGCAGATGAATGTATAATCAAATGATAGACAAAGACATATGGTTAAATGATTCATTCAAAATTAGGGTATTAACATACAAGAAATCTACAGAAGAGTATGACTCTGTCTGGGTAAAGAAACGACTTAAAAAAAGATTATCTATTCATGATTATAAAACAGGGACAATGCCTCCTAGTTCTTTTAAAAGCTCGAAACAGAGCATAAATCAAAATTCTGAAGCATGGCTGGTAATAATTTATAGAATAAACACTATACATTGCAAAGATATTCCAGGGAGTTCTTTCAGAATCTTTTTAATTAAATATTTCAAGCAAGCGTAAATTGAGGTGCAAAGTAAAAACATAGGAACCTGATTAAATCAATTAGCTGGGCTGGAAATTGATGCAGAGGTAGCTCTCTCCAATTTGCAGCTACAAAATTATTCAAACTTTCTCAATACTATAAATCCCCCCCCCCCCCGCCCCCCCCCAATTCCAACTTTCCAAAAAATTCCAAGAAATCTTTCCAGAACCAAAGAAACAACTCAAGAACAAGAAACTCCCGTACAACCAAATTCCCCAACCTCTGTAAAAGCCCCAAATCCAAAACCTCCAAAACTTCCAAGAAAAAATTTCAAGAACAAGAGAAAACCAATTCAAGAACCAAAAAACTCCCTCTGAAACAAAATGCAAGTTAATTTCCCCCAAAATAATCCAATTTCCCCTCTTCAGTTAACTCCACTACTTTATTTATTATCCTCCACTATCTGTAACTGCATCCTCCCTAATTCATTAATTTATTTTTCTTTTATTCGTCCCCACTAAGCATAATTTATCCAACTTGTTTAATTTTTATAACTTTTAAATCATCCCTTGCAATTACACTCACTTAATTAACTATTTAATAGATATATGATTTATAATTTAATTTCTCCTATAACTTGCTTGCACAATCCTATTAAATTAATATATTTATTTAAATACTTCATTTTAAATGATAAAATTTAATTTATAAAAATCAAGTAAATGCTCATTAATAATTTATTTAATTAATACTTCAATCATATACAAACTTTTATTTAATTATTCCAAGGTCTTTAAATTTCAATGCTTTCAAACATAATGAAATAATCAAACCAAGCACAATCATGAACATAACTCCAAGAAACATACTCTCAAACATTACCAGATTGTAAGATGAAATGGAAGGTAAAATGATCACTACATCACAAAATGACTCAAATTGACCTTATAGACGAGATGTGACATCAAAAACTCATCCTCGATGAGGGCGATGGCTCAATGTGGGGGACCCGATGCTACCTCTGAATCAACAACCTCCATTGGGCTTTAAGGCATGCTCAAGCCTGGCAATCCAAGTGGAGTCGATGCCTGGTACCTGCAGCCTGCAACAAATCACACGGTTGAACATGTGCATAGGGAAAACAGTCAATCACACCATGAAGGGAAAATTGTAGTCGTAGGGTTCTCGCAAGGGAGTGATGAGACACTGTTCCCTTCACCAATACATCAACACACAATAACTGATATCAAATCATGATCTAGAATATGCATTCAATAAACAAATAATCTTATATCCATGATAACTTACATAAACAATTAAACTAATCTGCTAACCATAATATAAGCATGATATCATCATAACAGAGCATCAAAAGTGTCATAATATCCTAATATCATCAAACAATATCATAATGTCTAGCTATAAATGCAAGTATTGTCCAAAATAAAGAACAAACTTGGGGCACTACTTCCTCCCCCCCTAAGACCAGGCTTACTCTTGGAAGCCTGCAAACAGATATGGATATAATTATCTCATCCTAGAAGCATCCTCCTAGGTCGCAACAGACTTGTAATTCGGATCCCATAGGACCCTGACCTGCTCAATGTCTCATCCCCTGAGTGTGAGTCCCTTGTGTTGTATGATGCCCACGGGCTCCAAAGCCAGCTGCCCGTCCTCTACCTGTAATGCATTCCAATCCAGAACGTGAGATATATCAGGATAATAAGGTCTGAGAATTGAAATGTGAAACACATCATGAATGTGCGAGAGATTGGGCAACAAAGCAAGACGATATGCTACAGGACCAATCCTCTCTAAAATTTCAAAAGGCCCAATGAAACATAATGCCAGCTTAGAGTATTTTCCATAACAGATTAGACTCTTTCACAGATGCACCCGCAGAAAAACCCAGTCACCAACAGAGAACTGATAGTCCACCCTATGAGCATCGACATATTTCTTCTGTCTATCTTGGGTTGCCACCAAATGCTCCATAACATGAACCACTTGCTTCTCCATCTCCTGAAGCATTTCCAGACCAAGAAGAACCTTGTCCTCCAAATGGTCCCAACTCAATGGGGTCCGACACAAACGTCCATATAATTCCTGGAAAGGAGGCATGCCAATAGAACTGTGATAGCTATTATTGTATGCAAATTCTACCAAATATAGGTAGTCCTCCCACAGTGACTTTTGATCCATGATGTACATTCGAAGCATATCCTCGAGGATCTGATTGAACCTCTCAGTCCACCCATCAGTCTTTGGATGATAAGCTGAACTAAAGTTCAGTTGGGTCCCCAATGCATGCTATAGGGATGTCCAAAGAGATGAAGTAAACCCTGGATCCCTGTTTCAAATAATTCAACGAGGAATACCGTGTAACCTAACAATGTCCTCCATGAAGACTTTGGCCATTGATGAAGCATTGTATGAGGAATGAATAGGAGAGAAGTGTGCTACCTTCGTCAACCTGTCCACAGTGACCATAATGACATCATGCCGATGGGAAGAAACAGGCAAACCAACAATAAAATCCAACGAGATAATGTCCCATTTCCACTTCGGAACTAGATGAGGCTGCAAAAGTCTTGTAGGATGTTGGTGTTCTGCCTTCACTCTTTGACACTCCAGAAATCTCGACACAAAATCAACAATATATCTCCTCAGTTGAACCTAAAAGTACAGTTGTCGAAGATCTATGTGCATATTTTTGACACCAGGATGAGCTAAATAAGGTGCTCGATGCACCTCTGACATGATCAAAGTATGCAAATCTTCTGAGGAAGGTACATAAATATGACCCAAATTCCTTAACAAACCATCTAACTCAAGGGAATATCCCGTAAACCTTCCCTCTAAATCTCTTCTTGACTCCACCTCAGTCATCACCTCTTGATACCAACTATCCAAAGGAACTACTTAAAGGATCTGGCTCCTTAGATCAACACTAAGTGTCATTGCTGATAACTCATGTCTCCGCCTACTAAGTGCATCTGCAACCACATTCTTCTTACCCTAAATGAATTTCACCTCAAAATCATATTCATAGGAACTCCATCCACTATCTTTATGTCGCATTTAGATTAGGCTGCATGAAAATATACTGCAAACTACGATGATCACTGTGCAACTCAAACCGATTCCCCAATAAAAAGTGCCTCCATCTCATCAAGGCATGAACCATAATGGCTAACTCAAGATCATGTGTAGGATAGTTCAACTCATGATCCTTGAGTTTGTGAGACTCATAGGCAATCACGCAACCATCCTGCATCAACACAACTCCTAAACCCTCCAAGGAAGCATCTGTACAAACCACAAAATCCCCAGTAGGATCAGGAACAACTAAGATAGGTGCACTGGTCAATCTCTCCTTAAGAGTCTGAAAAGCTACCTCGCACTGCTCTGACCAAATAAATTTCTTCCCTTTCCTCTAAAGAGAAGTGATGGGGTGTGCTATCCTCAAAAACCCCTGTACAAACCATTGGTAGCAACCTGCTAACCCCATGAAACTGCGAACCTCCGCAACATTAGTGGGTGTAGGCCAATCAATGATAGCTTGGATCTTTGAAGGATCCACGACAATGCCCTCACCAGAGATAACATGTCCCAAATATTTCACCTCTGCCTTGAAGAACTCACACTTCGACAAGTTAGAATATAACTGATTCTCCCTCAAACACTATAGAACCTGTCTCAAATGATCCTCATGCTCCTCCATGGTCCTCAAATAGATCAATATGTCATTTAAAAACACCAGGAAAAATCAGTCAAAGTAGGTACGAAACACACCATTCATCAAACTCATGAACACCGAGGGCGCATTCATTAACCTGAACGACACCACTATGAACTCGTAGTGTCCATATCGAGTACGAAATGTGGTCTAATGGATATCTACCTCGAAGATGCGCAATTGGTGATACCCTGATTTAAGATCAATCTTCAAAAATACTCTAGCACCCTTGATATGATAAAATAGATCATCGATCCTCGACAACGAATACATGTTCCTTATTGTCACCTTGTTCAACTGCTAGTAATCAATGCACAGTCGAAGAGACCTGTCCTTCTTTTTCACAAATATCACTAGTGTTCCCCAAGGAGAGACACTAGGATGAATAAATCCCTCCGCTAACAACTCCTCAAGCTATAATCAAAGTTCCTTAAGCTCTTGAGTGGTCATTCGGTATGGAGCTCGTGAAATGGGTTCAACTCTAGGTACAAGATCAATCTTAAAGTTGATGTCACGCTTAGGTGGCATCCCTAGGATCTTGCTGGGAAAAACATCAGCATACTATCTAAGGATGGGATGACTATCAAGTGACACCTCCTCCTGACTCTCTCCTAACTCCAAATCATTAACTGTCACTTCAAACAATTGACAGCCCTACGACATACACCTCCTCAACTGCATAGCTGAGATCATCCTCAAGGATATATGCCTCTGAACCCCAACTACCTCAACCTCATTTCCAGAATCATCTACACACTGCACCAACTTATGATGACAATCTATGACTGCACTGTGAGCATCTAACCAATCCATGACCAATACAATATCATAAGACCCAAGGGGAATAATAGGAAGATCAACTGTGGTGTCAAGAGACCCAATCCTCAAACTACAACCACAAACAAGAGACTCAACTGCGACCTTAGCACCATAAGCTAGCTCAACTTGCCACCCATCATCTTGCTTCACTGCCACCAGTCCACAAATCGGTACTACATAAGGAGAAATAAAGGAATCTAAAGCACCTAAATCAAAGAGAATAAAAAATCTACTACCTTGCAACACACCTGATGTCTCAACCACTTTACCTTGGTGCTCAGCTTGGCGGTTATCAACCGCAACAAAAACTCTGTGTGATCTACTTGCATCCCCTACTGTCAACTCTGAAGCTATTGGTCTATGAGTAAATCTAGATGTGCCCTTCTGAGGACACTGTTGAGCAATATGACCTTGCTGAGCACAAGAGAAGCACCTTGTACCTCTGCCAAAACCTCTACCACCTGGAGGTGCACTAGACTGCTAAACACTACCCCTGTTAACTATAGACTGCGAACTCCAGGCCAGTTGATCAAAGCGATAACATTTTTTTTTCTCCAATTCTTGTCTCTTCCTGACTGAAACCTATCACTCTGATGAGACCAAGAGTTCTTATGTTTTGAATGAGAGGGCTACTGCTGCTGATCACCATTAGAGGGTGCCTGTTGACTCCTAGAAGGACCTGTTGACTGAGTCTGACCACCCTAAGAACTAAAACCTGCTGGGAGTCCACTACTAATCTAAACCACCATCTGACCACCTAAAGCCATAGCCAAATTCTCCTCAACTATCCGAGCTTTCTCCATAGCTACCTCCATGGTTTTTGGCTCAAAAACCCAAACACCACCTCTAATATGGGCATTCAAGCCCCTAATAGAGTGTTGTACTAACATACCCTCATCATCTCCAATGCTAGCATATTGCTTAAGCTCATAGAATTTTTGCTCATACTGTTCCACTGACATCACCATTTGTCTCAGCTCATGGAACTCGTCTGCACGACATTGCCGCCAATGGTTAGACAAGAATCGAGCTCTGAATCTCTCTAAGAACATCTCTCATGATACTAAATCTATATCCAAATGCAACTTTTGCTCCTCTAGACGCCACCACGTGGAAGAAAATCCTTGGAGATGCATAATGGCGCACCTGGCCTTGGTATTGCTACCATATGGATGCATAGAAAAACATCAGTTCAGATCAATTAACCAAGTTTGCCTCTAAACCATTGCCCGCCCCATCAAATTTCAGAGGACGTGCTCAAAGAAGGTCCCTCATATGACCAACTAATATGGCATCCTACTCAATTGCTAGCTCTCTCCTCCTAGGAGACCTCTCTCTCTCCAGAATCACTAATTGCTCACCCTCCTACCTTAGACCAAGACGAACAAGAACCTCCTCCAGTAAGTGACACAACTGTGCGCCCTCCAACCCTGGCTGATCTAGATTCTATCCTCCACCTCCCTGATTGTTTTGTGAACTTTGTTGTTTCTCACGATCTGACTCACGAGAACTCTAGGGAGGGGAGTCCTAGTGATTGGCCCCATGACCACCATCATGACCTCTACCACACCCTCGACCTCTACCCCGACCTCTAGGCATAATCCTACACAGACACCACCAAAGACAAGTTCAGGGTGTTAGACAAGGTCAACAATGGAAAATGTAAACTTCAAATCTATACATCTAAGGTAACTTAATGGGCTCTTTTATATACCCAGAGCACCCAGTGTTTGAACTTGGGCTTTGATACCATGTGTAACGCCCCTCCACGAGACCCTAGAGGACAACACACTAATGCCTAAACGAAACATTTTTTTTTTGAAATGTTATAAACACTCTGTTGTAAATGAAACACTTAATATTAATCTAATCTAATCTAATCTAAGTCCTATAGGATCCATGACTACGTTACATAGTTTCCTATCATCTAATTTAGTAAGAACTATAAAACATTAATAAAATTTTGACATCAAAATGGAAATACATCTCATCATCATAGTTTACCATGAGTCAATATGATTCATCCATAACATTTACTCAAACTAGATTATTGAATCAATTCATTTAATCACATATACCATAATATTTGTTACACCATCCATTACATAATAGAATTCAACTTCAATTTACAAAATTACATTTACACATTTGAATATCGATATTTCCTCGTATACATGTGAGGAGTGTACATCAAGAATGATACAATACAAGTACAAGAGTGACAATACACATAAGATGGTACAATTGCAGTGGTCTTCAACCCAGGAGAAGTCAAAACAATCATGAATGTGGAGAGGGAACCCAATGGAGAACATTGCACTTTCCACCCAACCGTGTGGAACCCAAAGGTCCACCCCCCATGCTAGGAGATAGCAAAAGTTCCCAGCATCATAATCAGGCATTAGACATTGGAGAACACAAGGATAACAAGACAACTATGCACAAGTAAAGTACAACAACAAACAATAGTAACATCACTTCCAGAGGCACATAAAAATCCAAGGAAATACAAGAAACAAGGGGATACAAACTTGTCGTATGAGAAGTGTCATCACATAGTTTGCATGGGTTACCCCAGGCAGTTCTTCCTAGATCTCAACCCCCATCCTAGGTTACCCTGGTAGCCTCTACCGATCTGGCCCCTCATGCAACCCTATGCGGAATCAACATACCTCTCGTGAGGACGAGGCAACTGATCTTTCCATTCTAGGCCTTCTCGACTCATCTCAAGCCTATACGAGTGCTTGAGCCTTGAGCGAGGCATTAACTTATCTTGATTAGTGTTTTGCTACCCAACCCCCTAGTTCGTTTTAGGTTATCACTTGATTACAAAAATTCCACATGGGTTACCTAGGCGAAACTTTGTGCGCCGACCCCCATTGAAATCCACTCCCCTACTGACAAGAAGGAAAACCAATGAAATCAAATAGCAAGCCACTTGCACAATCACAAGAATCCATTAACTAAACAACATTGCGAGGCTTAATCCTTCCCGCTCACAAGTTTTAAAAGCTCCAACCACATAGGTGAACATACAATACAAGGCTGATAACCATCATATACTCATTTGACACACAACAATCATCTCAAGGATAATCAAAGAATTCCATCACGACAACAATTCTCCCTAGCCTCTTGAAGACTCTAAATTTCATTCCACTAGAAGACATAACCATTTGAAGAAAACCCACTATCATTACCAACTTAATAATCATTCACTTGCTTCATACTAACAACTCAAATAATAATAGAATATTGAGTCTAAGTGGGTTGCATGACAATCATTACAAATTTACAAATAAAATATTCAATTCAATAATAATCTCTTCTAAATACACTAACTTTTATTTATTTAATTCTAACTACATCAATTCTTTAAAAGCAAATATTTTCTCTTCCAATTATGTAACAACCATGATAGAATAGTAATAGGGACAACCGTACGCTCTTAAAGATTCATCTATATATATATATAGTTATATAGTTATATAACTATATAACTATATAACTATATAACTATATATATATATATATATACATACACACACATATATATACATTTTGGCAATCTGTTTAAATAAGACTCTATTTAAGATTATAGAATACATAAATTAAATAAAAAAATATCAGTAAGTATACATATATATATATATAGACACGCGCAATATTCCATATTCGAATTTCTTTATAAACTATTATAACAATTTTCTGAACACACATGCTATACTAGCTATCGATTAAGACAACGATTCCAATGTAAATAAAGACCCAATGCAATGTAAGCAAGACCCGATATATATATATATAGTCTAACCACACTACCAAATCTTATACGCGCATGAGGCGCTGCGATAAAATAAATTTAAACAGAGATAAGACTTTCAGCCAATGAATCTCCCAGTTCACTGGGCATTCCAATGCCAAGATAAAGCATGCGAACTAAAGGAAATAAGTTTGAAGATTATAAGCTTAGATGGTTTCATGTATGCCAAGCACAAACTAATGGCAAGGAGAAACCACAATAAGCAAGCAAAATTCCCTTGTCAAGGAAAAGTCAACGCTAGAAGAGAGAGACATAGGCATGGTATCTATACATATATTCTTAGCTATCAAAATTTATGCCAAATTTCACAGAATAAGAAATACTGTTTGGGAAAAATATTCGCCAAACTAACAAAAGAGGATGTAGAGAGAGGTCCCGCATTGGAAATGGTTCCAATTAGACAAAATTTTCCGGAACAAAACAAAAAGGCATTTCGTTCGACTAAGTGGAAAGAGTATGTAATATGATTGTTTCTTGGAGATGCCAAACCGGCATAAACAAAGCTACAGGGAACAATAAATTTCAATGACAAATATTAATACTAATTTCCCAGCTTACAGCCGAATTCAATGAGATTCAATATTGACTCTATTGTGCAATAAAGTTCAACAAGTATGGAAAAATTATGCTGATTTCATCCGCAAATGAATGTATAATCAAATGATAGAAAAAGACATATGGTTGAATGATTCATACAAAATTAGGGTATTAACATACAAGAAAGCTATAAAAGAGTATGACTCTGTCTGGGTAAAAAAATGACTTAAAACAAGATTATCTATTGGCGATTACAAAACAGGGACAAAGTTCTTTTCAAAAGCTCGAAATAGAGCATAAATAAAAATTCTGAAGCATGACTGGTAATAATTTACAGAATAAACACTATACTTTGTAGAGATATTCCAAGGAGTTCTTTCAAAATCTTTTTAATTAAATATTTCAAGCAAGCGTAAACTGAGGTGCAAAGTAAAAATAGAGGAACCTGATTAAATTGATTAGCTGGGCTGGAAATTGATGTAGAGGTAGCTCTCTCCAATTTGTAGCTACAAAATTCTTCAAACTTCCTCAATACTATAAAGCCTGCCCCCCCACTCCAATTCCAACTTTCCAAAAAATTCCAAGAAATCTTTCCAGAACCAAAGAAACAACTCAAGAACAAGAAACTCCCGTACAACCAAATTCCCCAACCTCTGTAAAAGCCCCAAATCCAAAACCTCCAAAACTTCCAAGAAAAATTTTCAAGAACAAGAGAAAACCAATTCAAGAACCAAAAAACTCCCTCTGAAACAAAATGCAAGTTAATTTCCCCAAAAAAATCCAATTTCCCCTCTTCAGTTAACTCCACTACTTTATTTATTATCCTCCACTATCTGTAACTGCATCCTCCCTAATTCATTAATTTATTTTTCTTTTATTCGTCCCCACTAAGCATAATTTATCCAACTTGTTTAATTTTTATAACTTTTAAATCATCCCTTGCAATTACACTCACTTAATTAACTATTTAATAGATATATGATTTATAATTTAATTTCTCCTATAACTTGCTTGCACAATCCTATTAAATTAATATATTTATTTAAATACTTCATTTTAAATGATAAAATTTAATTTATAAAAATCAAGTAAATGCTCATTAATAATTTATTTAATTAATACTTCAATCATATACAAACTTTTATTTAATTATTCCAAGGTCTTTAAATTTCAATGCTTTCAAACATAATGAAATAATAAAACCAAGCACAATCATGAACATAACTCCAAGAAACATACTCTCAAACATTACTAGACTACAAGATGAAACGAAAGGTAGAACAATCACTACATCACAAAATGACTCAAACTGACCTTATAGATGGGATGTGACATCATACACTCATCCTTGACGAGGACGATGGCTCAATGTGGGGGACCCGATGCTACCTCCAAATCAATAACCTCCATTGGGCTTTAAGGCATGCTCAAACCTAGCAATCTAGGTGGAGTCAATGCCTGGTACCTACATCCTGCAACAAATCACATGGTTGAACATGTGCATAGGGAAAACAGTCAATCACACCGTGAAGGGAAAATTATAGAGATAACCATTTAAACAAAACCCACTATCATTACCAACTTAATAATCATTCACTTGCTTCATACTAACAACTCAAATAATAATAGAATATGGAGTCTAAGTGGGTTGCATGGTAATCATTACAAGTTTACAAATAAAATATTCAATTCAATAATAATCTCTTCTAAATACACTAACTTTTATTAATTTAATTCTAACTACATCAATTCTTTAAACACAAATATTTTCTCTTCCAGTTATGTAACAACCATGATAGAATAGTAATAGGGACAACTGTACGCTCTTAAAGATTCATCTATACATGTATATATATATATAAAACTATATACACATATACGAACACACACACACACACACACACATATATATGCACATTTTGGCAATCTGTTTAAATAAGACTATGTTTAAGATTATAGAATACAAAAATTAAATAAACAAATATCAGTAAGTATACTTATATATAAATATACATATATACACACACATATATATATTTATATATTTAAATATATTTAAACACACGCATATATATATTTATATATTTAAATATATTTAAATATAAATATACATATATACACACATATATATTTATATATTTAAATATATATATATATATTTATATATTTAAATATATTTAAATATATTTATATATTTAAACACCCACAATATTCCATATTTGAATTTCTTTATAAATTGTTATAACAATTTTTTGAACACATATGCTATACCAACTATCGATTAAGACAATGATTCCAATGTAAACAAAGACCCAATGCAATGTAAACAAGACCTGATATATATATATATATATATATATATATATATATTCTAACCACACTACCAAATATTTTACCCACATGAGGCGTTGTGATAAAATAAATTTAAACAAAGATAAGACTTTCAGCCAACAAATCTTCCAGTTCATTGGGCATTCCAATGCCAAGATAAAGCATGTGAACTAAAGGAAATAAGTTTAAATATTAAAAGCTTAGATGGTTGCATGTGTGCCGCACACGAACTAATGGCAAGGAGAAACCACAGTAAGCAAACAAAACTCCCTTGTTAAGAAAAAGTTGATGCCAGAAGAGAGAGATGCATGGATGGTATCTATACATGTATGCTTAGCTATCAAAATTTATGCCAAATTTAGCAAAATAAGAAATACTGTTTGGGAAAACTATTCGCCAAATTAACAAAAGAGGACACATAGAGAGGTCTAATGTTGGAAATGGTTCCAATTAGACAAAATTTTTCGCCCCCCTCCTCCGCCCCAAATTCCAACTTTCCAAAAACTTCCAAGAAATCTTTCCAGAACCAGAGAAGCAGCTCAAGAACAAGAAACTCCCGCACAACCGAATTCCTCAGCCTCTGTAAAAGCCCCAAATCCAAAACCTCCAAAAATTCCAAGAATTTTTTTCAAGAACCAGAGAAAACCAATTCAAGAACTAGAAAACTCCGTCTGAAACATAATGCAAATTAATTTCCCCAAAAAAATCCAATTGCCCCTCTTCAGTTAACTCCACTACTTTATTTATTATCCTCCACTATCTGTAATTGCATCCTCCCTAATTTATTAATTTATTTTTATTTTATTCATCCCCGCTAAGCACAATTTATCCAACTTGTTTTAATTTTTATAACTTTTAAATCATCCCTTGCAATTACACTCACTTAATTAACTATTTAATAGATATATGATTTATAATTTAATTTCTTCTATAACTTGCTTGCACAATCCTATTAAATTAATATATTTATTTAAATACTTCATTTTAAATCATAAAATTTAATTTATAAATATCAAGTAAATGCCCGTTAATAATTTATTTAATTAATACTTCAATCATATACAAAATTTTATTTAATTATTCCAAGGTCTTTAAATTTCAATGCTTTCAAACATAACGAAATAATAAAACCAAGCACACTCATGAACATAACTCCAAGAAACATACTCTCAAACATTACCAGACTACAAGATGAAATGAAAGGTAAAATGATCACTACATCACAAAAGGACTCAAACTGACCTTCTAGACGGGATGTGACATCATACACTCATCCTCGATGAGGACGATGGCTCAATGTGGGGGACCCAATGCTACCTCCGAATCAAAAACCTCCATTAGGATTTAAGGCACACTCAAGCCTAGCAATCTAGGTGGAATCAATGCCTGGTACTTGCAGCCTGCAGCAAATCACACGATCAAACATGTGCATAGGGAAAATAGTCAATCACACCGTGAAGGGAAAATCACAGAGTCGCAGGACGCTCGCAAGCGAGTGATGTGACACTGTTCCCCTTCACCAATACATTGACACACAATAAATGATATCAAATCATGATCTAGAATATGCATCCAATAAACAAATAATCTTATATCCATGATAACTCACATAAACAATTAAACTAATCTGCTAACCATAATATAAGCATGATATTATCATAACATCAAATATAAAAGTGTCATAATATCCTAATATCATCAAACAATATCATAATGTCCAGCCGCAAATCCAAATATTTGTCTAAAATAAAAAAACAAACTGAGGGCACTACAGATTAAAACTCTGGATTTACAAATACACATAGGAATATAGAATAATTATATGTTAACAAGATATTTCCTATCCCAACCTAATTTTCTTTACACAATAAAAATTTACTTTTCTTTAATTTTAACTTCAACAAGTTTTACATTTTCCACTCACAATGTCCTTGTGATAAATAGAGTGTCCCCCTTCAACATAAAAAGTTTGCAATAAATATTTTACTTTAAGGAGAAAAATTCCCTTATAAGAGATGGAAGTTGTATTATATTGAACCTTTATAGAAAATTCCCAACTATAAAATTTTAAATAAATAATATGTTAAATTCTTTTTCATGTTCACAACATTTTCATTCACTTTTTAACCTATAAAATATTTTATTTTGATCTTTTCATAGTTGAATCCCTTTACACTATATTTTATGATATATGAATCTCATAAAATATTTATAAGATGAAAAAAAATCAAACTAACATATTCATTTAAAATCATATACATCTTTCTTGCTATGCCAAAGAAATAGAAGATTTATTATTGTATCCTTTAAACTATAATAGTATGCTCCCATATAATAATTTTTTTTTTAATCTAGAGGGTCCTAAATTTATTAGAATTGTGAATAACATAATGTCACTCCTTGTTTTATCATTCAAATTTAGACATTGATTTTTGAGTACAAGTTGTTTGCAGATGCTATTGACTATGGAGTTGTTGATTTTGAGATTTTAATTGAGTTGTCAAAATAATCTCAATTTTCAACTAAGAGACATGAAATTTGAATTGTTGGTAGATTTCAAATGATCAAAACTAGTTGCCACTAGATATATGAGTTTCAACCTTCAAGACTGAGTTATTCAAAGATGCCAAGCACACCCAACAAAACATTTTGGTGCTAATTTTTTATATATTACTTGAAATTGAGCTAGGAACCTAAGATATGGTGGTATAGATTTTACATCAACACCCTTGATAAAACCTAGGGTTATTTACATATTACAATAGAATATACATTTTAGACACTATTTGATGTTCTCCCTTACAATACCTTCTCCCCTTTTTCACCTCCCACCTAAGACTTGTAAATATCCTTGCAATATAATTAATATATTATATCCCTCAACTACACCACTTCCTCACCATGGAATTTTCTTAAAGAACTATTGTACCTTAAATAATAGATCCTCCATACCTCACCAAAAACACAATAATGATCATTAAATCAATGTACAAATCCCAATCAACATCCCTCTTTTTTAACTACTTTACTAATGTCAATTCTTTGAAATTGAAATTTTGTAACTCTTATGGATTGATAACTAAACATTATATTTTTTGTTTTTTCTTTAATGAAAACATAAGGGTAAAGAGCATAACCATGTTGTATTACAAGAAGATGTATGTTATCATTCCCTTGCTCGGTTTCTATGGATTAAAGAGGCTTAAAAGAAAATAAAGCATATGCATTTTTTCAATTTCTTATAATATGATTGTATAGTAATAATTGAATATTGATTGATGTCTTCATTTTCCAAACAATCTACTATATTAAAATTTCTTTTGTAATAATTGTAACTAATTATTCCAAATTTCTCCCTTGTACCTCTTTTACATAATGATATTATTCTATTATTCATAGCATTGATCATACCCATTGAATTTCCTTCAACTATTAAGTTTGATAATTTTTGAAAAATCTTCACCCTCAACCATAGTATCAATACTTCTCATTTCACTTCATTCTTAGTGAAAATACTAAAAAAGGGAGCCTCAATAGATTATATTTCCTATAATTCCCTAAGCATAAAGCCTCTACCTAAAATATCTAGGTTCCCCTATGTTGTTACATCAACATTTAATTTTTAGAAGCCCTCCAAGGGTGGAACATGTTGAAACTAAATCTAACAATGCAAAAATTTGTTTGGGTCCCCATGTGTATTTGGCCTTATTGTGCTTGTCATATATAACTGATCTATTTTTTTAAATGGGTCTCCCTTGGTCAAACTTACATACGTATTGTTCTTCATTGCCCCCATATCCCTATTATATGTTGGAAGTTATAAAAATATAAATTCCTAAGTCTAAAGCATTTTTGGTCATTTTCTAAATTTTTGGAGTTGAAAACTTTTAGTGGATTTCTAGACTTTGCCTAGTCATCCTACCTCCCATCCTAACCATCAATAATGCTTAGAAACTCTACAAATTCTATTTATTTATCTTCTTTCAAATTTGTATCATTCCATCTATTTGTGGGGTTTTCATGGACATCTAGAATTATGTCTCCCCTCCCAAATTCTCATCTTATTTTGTATTAAATCCCCACATTTTCTTGTTCCCTTTCTCTAGTTCCAATTTCCTTATTTTTTAGATTCATAGAATTTTGATGACTAGAAATTCACATTCCCCATTGCTATGTCTTGACCTACCTTCTTTTTCCTTCTCCCTAAAATATTTTGTTTCCCCTCCTTTGTGGACTTTCAAAGCTCATCTAGACTGCTTCCTTTCCTTTCTTCCTTCTAAACTTCAAACCTTACCCACTCCCAATTCTCATTGATTCCAACTTCCCTCATTATGAAATTTCTTTACACCTCTAGACCTCCAAACTTCCTCTAGCTCTTCCTCAACTTCTCTTTGCAAGTTTTACATTTTCTCCCATATCCTTTTCATCTAGTTAAGGAGCTTCAATGATCTTCTAGAATTTAAGCTCCATGTTCTATTCTTGCTTCCAATCCCACAATTAAAATTCATACCTACCATATTTCTACCTTTTCTTATTTTCCTTCCAATCCTTTCATACAAAATTTATGTGGACTTTTGACTTCTATTTTAATATCCCATACTAACTTTCATTTTTTGTGTAAACTTCTTACAAATGTTTCCAATTATTTTGGTGTTAGTCTCTTCCTATGTAGAGTTCAAGATAACCTCCAAATGTATAATTTTCCACCCAAACATCCCATATCGATGTCTAGTTTTGTAAATTTCTCCTACATTATCCATATTGCTTCATTTGCTCATTTCACTCTTCTACAAAGTTTTGATAGAATTTTGGGATTCCTTTGTAATGTCTTATCCTGACCTCTAGTCCCAAACATTGCATCTCCCATTCTCATATACTATCCCACACTGAATCCCCATGTTTCCTCATGTTTTCCCCAATCAACCACAATATTCTTCCTGATATTTAATTAATGATTATATTTGACCCTTACAACTACTCCATACAAGATAACCTATAAATATCTAGTTTCCACTAAAAAATCTGATCCTAATGTTCAATTGTGTAACTTTAACCATATTATCCATGTTTATTCCTTTGTTCATTTCACCATTCTACAAAGTCTTAGCATACTTTTGAAGTTCCTTTGTTATGTCTTATCCTAACCTCTAGTCTTAACATGGAACACAGTATCTCTCATTCTCACCTCCTATCCCACATTGAATCCCTATATTTCTTCTTGTTTGCACCAATCAACCACAAGGTCCTCTCAAGATGCCATTAATGTCTAGATTTGATCCCTACAACTACTCTATAAGGATTTTCATACCCAAATACCATTTTCCATCATGAGAATACAAATGTTCATTTAATTTCTATGGCGGATAATAAAAATTATTGTTTTCTATTAATTTGATGGTTGAGTTCTTGATCTTGATTATTATAAAACCTATTATATAAAATTTATCTCATGAATTTCATAGATTTTACCTTACCTTTCACTCCAAAGTAAAAATATTCAAATCTTCAGTGAATTACCATAAGTGATTGAGGAAATAATTATCTAATTCATTACACAACCTAGGGCACCATTAATAGTCTAGGAATGGATGTGATCATATAAGGGAAGATTCTCAAACATATTATGGTTATTTTGGACCTTTCAAAGACATGATTTGTGTAAAATGGGGTGTAGTTGTTATAAAGGGCATGGTTCCAAATGCATGTCCATGTGGATATGATGCAAGTAAGAATGGGTGACATGTGTAAATATTGGCAATCTTAGTTCTTCCTCCTAGATTGTGTGGTGATATGGAACATATATATAATTATTGTTTCAATGAATAAGGAGGATGGAAAAGGGTTGTAGAGCTTAAACAAAAAGAAGAGGTTATACATTGTTAGGGTTTATTTTCAACATTAGGTTTAAGGCATTTTATAGATTATAATTTTATGGGTTTTCTCCTAAAGGTTGTGATATCAAATTGTAATTCTAAAGGAATTATTTAATGTGTATAATTGACATATTTTGAATGTAACTAAGAGAATTTTATGTATTTCTAATGATCTTATTGTTCTTCTTAATCATATTTACTAATTTGAGTGTTATTTTTTATCAATTTTCCAAGAGGAAGGCAATAAAACTACTTGTAACACAATTGCAATGAATAATAATAAAATAACACAATGAATGTGTAGGTTCATTCATGGATAGATATGTTAGGCTCAACTAGATGTTCTATAAGTTCATTTACCTATTTGTTTTCATACATAGAGCCTAGCTTATGTGTGACATCTAGAGGTATAGTCCTTATTATTATCTTCATTAAGGTATCACATAGTTGATTTTATTTAGTGTCCCTCTTTGCATTGTAAAACTTGAGTCTCTATTATCACTAATAGATAAAGACACCCATCTTATTTGTGTTTAACCTCCCATCTAACCAACACATTCAAAATAACTAATATTAATCCTCACTTTACATTGCGTTTATTTTTTTCTTTACTCCCATGTCTAGATGTATGATTTATCACTAGGTGTTTTATAAGAAACATCTTCAAACTCTTTACATGGTTGTTCATTTACTTTATGTAGGTTCAAAACCTTATATTGTCAAATTAGCAATAGGCACTTAATTACAGACAAATATGTATATGGTTTGTTGCAAGGATCAATTTTATTCCCTATGATCATTCTCTAATGTAGCATATTAGCTTAGCGTAGTAGAGACTAAATACAAAGAGGGAATTTCCCACCTTATTAAATTTGCATGTCATTGCCCCCACCTATCATAAGATGACACTCAAAAAAAGACTATATTAAGGGATTTTGGAACACACAACATTGATCACCAAATATTGGTTCCATTATTGGGGACATAAATACTTGTTTTATATTATGGAATTTTATTAATAAAGGATGTTAGTATATTTTGAGTGGAGAGTGGTGAGTCTATTATTCTAAAACCTAGAACCATTATGCAACTAAAAATAATTGAAAATTGAAAGAGGAAGTCATTCAAGGATTCCCAAGAACATAAAGACATGATAAATCAAGTAGGAATACAATGTAATTCTTGGAAATTAAAAAACAAAGGTATGTCTACTTGACCTTTTCCTCAAAAAAATGATGTTAGAACTTCAAATAGAGATAGCATGTAATTTAAAAGATTAATACCCACATTCTTTAGATGATTCAAGTGACAAAATTATTAGAACTAATAGGATAAATAGTAGACATGAATATGGTATGATAAGAGATAAGATCAATATAGGTGGAAGAAATATAAATATATCTAATAAGACACATACTCAAAATATGAGAATATATAATTTTCCGCATATGAAAACCATAAGAATGGGTTCACATCCTAGTACCTCTACTTCCTCATCACATAGAATTGATCATGAGAAAGACCCTACATTCCATTATGCTAATGCAACCACACACTTAGAGAATGAGCATAGGGATAGAAATATTTATCAAAGGATAAATTTGATTGACTATGTCAAGCAAAGGAAAAAATAACTTCAAGCTCAAATTAAGATGCAACAAACTAAACTTGCCCAAAATTTCCAATAAAAAATCAAAATTATGCTCAAAATATTATAAATTAATAGATACCAAATCAATAAGATAACCAACATATCAATAATCAAAAAAATATGAGCTCAATTTTGAAGACATGATCATATATTTCCAACACAAAGATAGCCCTCTAGACTAGAAAGATATATGAAGTTAGAGCTTTATAGTATTCTAAATATCCCAAATAGATAGCCAATAAAATTATGGGAAATGATTTAAAATTCCAAGGTAATAATGTTGTCACTAAGGAAGAACACCTTGGGCATTTCATTAATGTCACTAATGAGTATAAAATTGAAGATGAATATGTCATGATGAAGTTTCTTGTACATCCTTGAAAGAGAGTGCTAAAGAATGGTATAGGATCCTTCTAAACAATAGCATAAACTCATGGGAAATTTATGAGTGTCTTCATATTACAACATGGAGAAAAGGTTGGCTATAATTTTTCAATTCATGAGTTAATAACTATAAAAAAGAGGGTGAATGAGACTATTATTAATTCTAACAATACATTTTTCTTGAAAACGAGGAATGTGCTTCCCAATTTGAGGCCTAATGAATCAATGTGCCTAGTTCTCTATTGTGGGTCATTTGATGCTAAGTTGGAGTCTAAGTGAACATTTAGGGGTTGTTAATGTTGTGGAAGCATAAATTAATGTGTAGCTTAGTACATTTTTCATGATGGAAAATATCATTATGGATTGTCTAGCTAAATAGGGTATGTTGTTGTCAAGAAAGTGGGTATCCTCAATAGGTGGAAGCATATAGATGGATTTGTCATATACCATTATATTATTACATGAAAAAGAGGTCTGATTGCATAGGGAAAATAAAATGTTACAAATTGTAGACGAACTAGAAGAAAAAAATAAGGCGATTTATATAGAAGATGAGTCTAGTAACATAAGTGTTTGATGATAGTATTGGAAATCATGTTAACCTCATTTTGTACCCTCAACTTCTTTATCTAAAAATTATGAAATTTGAGATTTTTATTTTAATGGTGCTTGCTCTAAGGAAGGAATTGGTATTGGTATTATTTTGGTATCACCTAATGGCACAAGCTACAGAATTACCTTTAGATTTATTTTGACTTCACTAATAATGTGGTTAAATTTGAAACCTTGCTACTTGGTATAAATTTAGCCTCTAAATTTGGCATTAAATTTTTAAGTGTAAATGGTGATTTGAAACTGTTTGTGACTTAAGTTAGATTTTCATATACAAAAAATGATAAGAGATTAAAATTGTATAAGAATATTGTGTGGGATATCATGGAAACACTTGATTCTTTTAATAGGAAATGGCCAATGGAAGTGAAAATATTGTAGTTGATTCCATTGTTGTCATGGTATCAAAGTTTTGATGCCTCTTTGACATCACCCCAATATATGTATAATTTGGAGGTTCTCACTAGATCAAGCATCCCTAATAACATATATAACTAGAAAGAATTCAATTATGATATACATATTTATGATTTTTTAAATTATCTCAATCACTTTAACAATTATCTCATAGATTGGCATCTATGGTACAATTTGAAGATAGAAAAGGAACTCTCTTAAAAAATGATATCATTTAACTCAAAACCAATAAAATTACAAGAGGCCTTGTGACCCCTGAAATAATGTTTAACAATATTGATTTCTACAAAATGATGAGCAATCTAATCAATGAGGATGAGGTAAGATAAAATCCTATAGGGAGGAATTTTTCAAACACACAATTCCTTGGGAACCTAGTATGAATTCATTCATGCATAAAGAAAGACCTATCAATCCCATGTTAGCCAATTAGATGCAAAAATAATTGATGATATAGGGTGGTATATTTAAGTCAATATTTTTTTATTGGGTTTCCAACCTTGCTCTAGTAAGAAAGAAAAATAGAGACATAAGGCTCTATGCAGATGTGATAAATCTAAACATCAAGTATTTTAAGGATAATTACCCATTGCGTGGCATGGATCATTTATTACAAAGAGTGAAAAGTTTAAAATAGATGTCCATTATGGATGGTTTATCAATATATAATTAAAGAATTTGAGTATCATAAAAAAAACAATCATAACTCCACAGTTCACATTTCCTATGTAAAGATGCCTTCTAGGCTCAAGAATGTAGGAGACACATTCCAAAGGTCAATAAGAGTTACCTTTAATAGTTTGATAAATAAGATCATGGTAGTTTACCAAAATTATCTAGCTATCTGCTCCAATGATATGAATGATCGTTATAAACAATTGGAGTTCATTTTTAAACAATGCTTGGAGTATGATATTTCCTTAAATACTAGGAAATGTGTGTTTGGTGTGGAAGAGGGTAAGCTCCTTAGGTATATAATATATAAGGAAGGAGTAAGGATTGGCCCTGAAAGAGTTAAGGAAATAGATATAATCCATCAATCCAAAACTTCTAAGGAAATACATTCCTATTTGGACAAGTCAACTTTATTAGAAGATTTGTTCCTAACTTTTCTAAGAAGATGAAGGCTACCACAAAGTTTCTCAAGAAAGTAAAATCAATTGGATAGGATAATGAGGCAACTAAATCCTTCATGAGAACTAATGAATAAATTAAAAATGAATCAGTATTAGCAAGACCTAATTACTTAAATCCTTTTTAATTATTTTCTTTTACTTCTTTCTACATCATCGCTATTATTTTTCTTCAAAAAATGTTGATGGGTATGAATAGTCGATTATCTTCTTTAAAAAATCATTGAAAAATGTTAAAATAAATTACTCCATCATGGAAAAGCATTATTATGCTTTTTCCAAGAATATTCAAAACTTTATGCCTTATCTCATGGGAGCTAGAATCACTACATATGTACCTTGGATGGATGTGAGGGATATCTTTATCTAGAAAAAAGATTCAATAAAATCCAAGAGTATGATATGGATGTGCAAACTAATAAGTTGGTCAAAGGTCGAGGTATTGTCATACTAGTAGCAAATACAAACTTGGTTGTAGCAGAAGTGCATCAAGTAAGTTCTTGTTCAACATATTTTTCTTCCCTTTGAAGAATGATCTATGGTACACAGATATTATTTTTTGCCTTGAAACGTTATTTTTCCCCAAAGTTTGACTAACTATTAGAAAATAACCTTAAAATTGGTATCCCAAAGGTATGTTCTACTATAGGGTCAATTAATGTGCAAGAGACTTGGTGGATTACTCCTTAAATGTTTAGACCATGACTATCCATGAGAGTCATCAATGGTTTTTTGGGGGACATTTTATGTCTTAAAATACTAATTTTAAGGTGATTGGATAAGGATACTAGTGGCCAAAATTATTCAAATATGTGACAAAATCTGTAAAGAGATGTGATTCTTTCTAGATATTTTTCGGTAAAAATAAGTTTGTAGGTGCACTCCCCTCAAATCTATACCAACTAAGGCTTAATTTCAACAATGGGGTGTTGATTTTGTTGGGGATATTATTGAATTGTAGAGCAATGGATACAAAGAGACTTTGGTAGCTACTAACTAATTTAACAAATGTGTGGGGGAATACCTACTATAAATGCTACATTTAAAGTGATGATTGACTTCTTGTTGAACAATATTGTGTGTGTGAAAAATGTATCGATGTATAAACGAATTCAAACACATATCAATAAGACATTAAATCAAGAAAGTAAAAAAGAAAACAGAATGAACAAACTGTGACTGCAGCTTCCCCGAAATTGTCTTATCTCTCTCTAACTCCAGCATTTTGTTGTTTCCAATGGCTCTCAGATCAGCAAATCAATGCTCAACAAAATGGACAGCTGAAGAACGAGATATAAATGAAATGTATATTATGCTAAATGCAAGGCTATGCTAAGATGAAAGTATTGTTGTGGTGCTAAAAGGCTATGATTGCATAAGCTAATTGCATGTATGTTCGTGCGTTTTTGTATGTATGCGTAGGTAACCAAAGCTTGGATTTGCACCGGCATTTATAGTCTTTGAAAGGATTCGATTGGCTGATTCGATTAACGGCCCAGATTAAGCTTGTTCGAATGGACGGTGGAAGATTTTCGAAAGTGGAGAGGAAGATAGAAGGTTTCCCTTTTCCTTCAATTTCTGTCATTGAGATCCGAAGGGAAATTTCCGTTTCGAAGAGTGAGTTTAAAATGAGTTAGAATTAAATAAAATAAATTTATTTAATTTGTAAGTGAATGGATATAGAAACTCGCATAATTAAATAGATTATATTTAATTATGTTTTAGAAATGAATTTAGAGTGAGAGGAAAATATTAAATTAAATATTTAATATTTAATTTGATGATGAAGAGAATATTCCATTATTTTAATATTCAAATATTCAAACTTTAGAAATGACATGATAATTAAAATAAATAATCATATTTATTTAATTTAATTAAGAGGAATGTGGGAAATGTCAATAATTAAATAAAATTATTTATTTAATTAAGGTAGAAGAATTAGAAAATGAACAATATAAATAAATAATTAAATTTATTTATATGTAGATGACTTTAGGAAAATTAATTAAATAATTCATATTTAATTAATTAACAAGCTTAATCATGACCATTTTTGACATATACATTTTGCCCCTCTTTGAGTGATGTGGCAAAACACATTACTTCAAAGAAAATATTTTGGCCTCGATATGCTTTCGATGTTTTACCGTGATGCGGGGTTTGAGATGAAAAAGAAATGTCCCATTTTGAAAATAAAGTCAAAAGGCAGCAAACTTACCCTTGTTTGACCTTTAAAAGGTAAAAAAGGAGAAAGAGACAAATCATTTGCACTTTTTAACTTGGTGAATACTGTAGCTCTGAGAGTGACCTTGCGACATGGAGATTCCTTATCATTGCCACCGATTCGAGAGATCTCGCCGATACCAGAGGCCAGCAGCATATGGACCACTAGTGAGTCGATCTAACCACCTGTGCTTTCGAATTTGTACGTTTTTGAATCAAAATTTTATGTTTTTCCGCGGATTTTGTTTTTGAAAATGACGTTTGCGCACTTTTAGGATAGTTTGAGCGCGTTCGATGATTTTTCCAGCGCTTAGGGTAAAAACAGTAGCGCATACAAGCTAGATGTGGAAGATTTAGGAAAAAACCAGTTTAGCGCTTTTGATAAAAACAAACACGCATATAGGGTATGATAGGAAAATTTAGGAGTAAAGCGCATATAGGAAAAATAGTAGTGCATACAGGGAAAACGCGCATCCAGGGATTAAAGTAATGCTTAGGTTGAGTAAAGTTGCACATATGGTAAAACGCGCATAGGGGATCTGTTTGAGTGCATCGAGTGAAAAGAACGACACATATGAGTTTTAGCGCATCCCGTGAAAAGAACGACACATATGGGTTTTAGCGCATAGAGTCTACAGAGTAGCGCATATGGTAAAAATAGGCAGAATTGATGTTTTGATGGTAGTAATGCGAAAATGATGATTTATATTGCTTCCTTGGTCAATAGATAAGTAAATTGTCGTGTCATCATGCTAATATGGATAGAAATGATAGAATAATTGAATGATTGATTGATAACTTTGCTTCCTAGAGTAGAAAACAAAGAGTAATTGAACTGATAACTTTGCTTCCCATGAATGAAAAACAAAGAGTAGATTGAACTAATAACTTTGCTTCCTAGAGTAGAAAACAAAGAGTAAATGTGAGATAAATGATTGATATGACTTCTGATAAATTTGCTTTCTGCGATAGAAAACAAATAGTAATTGATCGTAGAAAAAATTTGATATGATATCCAGCTAGATAGATTGTGTATTGGTTTCCCTGATAGGATTGATTGTGTGATATGGGTTGTTGATTTGATGCATTGATATGAGTCATTGATATGGGTCTGATATAGGTCACTAATAGATATGAGTCTAATTGATTTTGGTTGAATGATTGGTATGATTCTGATGAATTATCCTTGTGATGAAAATATGAGGTTTTCAAAAACCTCCAGATTAGAGAGTGGCACTCAGCAGGATGGGATAGGATACTCGAGTTGACACCTGCTGACGTAGCTTTGATAGAGACATGTGGTTTGAGATCCTTGTTGGTGATGCCACCGATTCGGGTCAACAGAGGATTGTTGACGGCACTGGCAGAGCGATGGCATTCGGAGCACAACACCTTTCATATGCCGATTGGTGAGGTGACGGTGACTCCAGAGGATGTGTATAGGATATTATGTATCCCCATGGTTGGTGCCCTTGTGTATTATGACCACAAGGAGCTTGGGGGTACAGATGCTTTGAGGAGAGTGTATGGTGATGGTCAGATAGCTGGGTACTGGGTACCATGGGCTGACTTTTGAGGATATCCAGCCTTGCCTGTAGTTTTGGGTGCATTCATTAGAGGTCTCCTTTGTCCGAATCACCGGGAAAAGGGATTATTAGTGGGATGGGGTAGGATTTTGGAGCAGATGTTGCTACAGCCGCGAAGATATGCATGGGGGAGTTGCATGTTAGCACATTTATATCATGATTTGCATCAGGTGGTATACAGGGGTTCTTCCAGTTTGTCGTGTGGTGTGACATTGCTGCAGATCTGGGCATGGGAGCATCTTGCTGTGACGAGACTGGCGTGCCCCAAAGTTAGGCCACCAGGTAGGCCTTATATATATATGTATGCTATGTTCCTTACCCAGCCCAAGCTGGGAAAGGTAGATTACTAGAGACGACTGTTAGATGATATGGATATCGTGGTATGGCGACCATATCTTGATTACGAGCCATGGGCTACAAATGATCTAGGGATGCCATTTGTATGCATTCCTCGGTTCCTGATAGGGAGGACTCCCTTCATCCTTGAGAGGTTTCTGGTGTTACAGGTACATAGACAGTTTGGATTTACGCAGGGGATGCCACAGGGGGTTGCACACTACGCCCAGAGCAGAGATGAGGTCTGATGGGGGCCATGTATTTCCTATCAGATAGCATATATAGAGTTTCAGTCATTAGCCCCTGAGGCATGGGATGACAGGCGATACATTATTGATGCCGACATGTCTGATGAGTACTCTCTATATTACCATACACATCCTTTTCCACGGTTTACCAGTCCCGATGAGCCAGCACCCATTCTGGTAGCACCACAGCCAGGGGCAGTGAGACAGGAGGATGTGGCCGGCGGCGAGCAGGGAGCAGTTGGAGGAGAGAAGGTGGAGAGCGGAGATGAGGAGGAGAGTTCCGATGGGGATGATGGAGATGAGGGTGGGGATGAGGGACAGGTGTTGGGGAGGTCGAGGCTGGATATTTTGAGGGGTGTTCAGATCATGCGGCGGTCGAGGACAGGGATTGGGCGACAGACAGTGATACGGATGGGATCCTCATCCCAATAGGGGCAGATAGCCACACTTCAGGCCCAGGTGCAGACACTACAGGGACAACAGGGACAGTTACAGAGCCAGCTGGTGCAGTCACAGGGATTTATTGTACAGCTACAGGCATAGCTGGCACAGGCACATGCATAGGCATAGGCACTTGCACAGGCATCTACCCCAGACCCACAGTTAGCCTAGGTGATGACAGAAAGAGATGCATTTAGACGGAGGGCAGTAGAGGCTGAGGGTGTTGCTCAGAGGCTGATGGGCACTGTAGAGAGTGTATCATTGCAGGATGCCATATTGGAGGGCATGGAGATGGTGAGGGAGGCCGAGTATTATAGAGTCAGGTACGAGGAGTTGTGTCCTCCCGAGCGCAGAGAGCCATTTCCCCGATCTCGCAGCAGGACTAGGAGTAGATCACAGACACATACACAGAGCATGGGAGTGACTGGACCTCGGCGGGACCCAGACGTAGGCACTAGTGGCAGGCCACCTCCTTCCGGACCAGTTCCATCAGGGGCATCGACCAGTTAGCAGATATAGTGCACATATGTGTACCATTTTTGGAGCATGTATATAGATTTTTGATCATATCTGATGTATTTTGCTTTGGACATTTTAGTTTCATTGGACATTTGGACATTTGTATCATTTTTGATGAGTGATGATATGCAGCGGCGATGATTGCTTTTGATGATGTGATATGCATTTATTTCTATGTGTTTATGGATTTTGGTATGCGTTTGAATGATCTAATGACTAGCATGATATGCAAGATGATTTGATATGATGTTTTTATTATGATGATGATGATTTGATAATGTGTACCAATGATGTCATGTAGGTGGATGACTTATGATGTGATTATGAAAATGTATGTATGGAATGTTTATTTTTGGATTTTTCAATGTAGGTAAAAGATGATAATATGATGAAAAATGAATGTTGTGTTCATGATATGCATTATGAATTTGTATGATAAAATGGTATTACATGATATAATATGAATACTAATATGAAATTGAGATGAGTAAATAGTGATGAGATGTATGATATGTGATGAAATATAATGATTTGTAATTAGAATGAATGGATAAATGAATAATAATGGATCTATAAAAATGAATGTTGTGTTCCATGATATGCATTATGAATTTGTATGATAAAATGGTACTACATGATATGATATGAATACTAATATGAAATTGAGATGAGTAAATAGTGATGAGATGTATGATATGTGATGAAATATAATGATTTGTAATTAGAATGAACGGATAAATGAATAATAATGGATCTATAAAAATAAATGTTGTGTTTCATGATATGCATTATGAATTTGTATGATAACATGATATGATATGATGTAAAATGATTTGTAAGTAATAATGGATTTATAATGATAATGATATGATATGAAAATGAGAATAAGATAACTGATAATGATAATGAAATGATGAAATGATGATGACCATGAAATGAATGATAATGATGTGATAAAATAATGAGATGATAAAACTAATATGAATGATGATGATAATGCAATGATGAGATGATAATAATATAATATAAATGATAATGAATGAAATGATGAAATGATAATGAAACTAATATGAATGATAATGAAATGAAATGATGAAATGATAATGAAACTAATATGAATGATAATGAATGAAATGATGAAATGTCAATGAAACTAATGTGAATGATAATGAATGCAATGATGAAATGTGAATGAAACTAATATGAATAAAAATGAATGCAATGATGAAATGTGAATGAAACTAATATGAATGATAATGAATGAAATGATGAACTGTCAATGAAACTATTATGAATGGTAATGAATGAAATGATGATAAATATATGATATAAAGGAAATGAATGATAGTGCGATAAATGATAATGATAATGAACCAAACATCTGCATTGTCCTCTATAAATAGTCCAAAGAAACATGACAACCCTTGGCTTTTCAAAACTCTTGATGCAAATCCAATATGCAGTTATGTACAATGACCTAAAATGAAATGCAACTAAATGAAACCAACTATTTTGTTGAGCCTTTTGGCCAGCCTGCTTAAATCATCATAGAGCGTTTGAAAATGTTGGAAGTGTGTACAAGCATCAAAGGGGAAATTAGCACCAATGATGACCTGAGTACAACTTTCATGATTTTTGATATAGCAAGTGAACACAAGCATCTAAGTATAATTGAACCGAGATGACCTGAGCATTTCTTGCGTGAACAGACAAAGACTAACCATCATCTGATGCAAATTTGGAACTGTCATCAATGATAAACTTTGGAAATCATGCCTTGCGACATACTTGCAATAGATGGATGATTAACCTCAATACAATAGACAAAGAAAAATCATCCTCTTTCCTTGCCACTCTAGTTCAGTACATCATCGAGTGTGCTCCAGAGAAATGATATCAAAAATTAAACAACCATTGTTCAAAAATGAAATATTGTTATTCCAAACATTATTCAGATTATAGATCATCCAGATATGAGTCATGATAAGGTACGCAACTGAAAGTTACTATGATATGGATCAATGATTGGATGTTTTGGTTTTATTTGGTTGTTTTTTTTTGCCTGATTGGTTTCGATGTCTTTGTCTCACTGTTTTAGTAAAACTTGAAAGTTGATTGCCCCCAGTATGCCTATGTTTGCCCTTGGTATTGACACAACTTGCTGAAATGAATATGTACAATAATCAAGCCATGGTAAGACGTTATCGCTCGAGGTAAATAATGATAGCATGGTGCTGGTGTGGCCCTAAGATGATGGAAAAGATGCATGAAAATGAAGGCTGAAAAGTTAAGTGCAGAACATGAACTAATAGATGGAAAGCTACAAATAGCGTCTGTTTGCCAGATTTTTACTATTTGTTTTTATTGCATTTTTCATGTCAATAGACTACCTATTGCTAGGTTTTCACCCTATGACCTTTTTTTTTTTGGCTGTTGAGATGCCTGTTTGCCAGGTTTTCACCAGGGTAACCATTTTTTGGGGACTTTTTTAAAAAAAATTTGTATTTCTTCAAGACTTTTTGATTTTTTTGTATTTCTTGAGGACTTTTCTATTTTTTTGTATTTCTTGGACTTTTTTGATGATGATAGCCGCTTTAGACATAATACTTTTTAGGTGCATGCTGTTGATAGGTTCGTCAAATAGGTCCCCTTTTGGCGTCGATAATTTGTAGGCTCCTGAACCATAGACTGCGATAACCACGTAAGGACCTAGCCAATTTGGTTCAAACTTTCCTTTCTTCTCTCTGTCTTGTTGATTGCGTGGGTTCTCTTTCAGAAAAAGATCACCCACCTGAAAGGTATGTGGCTTTACTTTGTGATTATAGCTGCGAGACATCATCTGTTGATATGCTTTTCAAATGATCAGTTGCTCTCTGTCTCTTCTCATCTAGGAGTTCAAGCTCTTGGAGTCGGGAAACTTTGTATTCATCATCGTTGTAAGACCTTTCAATGATACTCTGAGTGAGGGAATCTCAACTTCTAAAGGTAGTATGGATTCTGCTCCATAGACCAAGAGGCGAATGGTGTTGCTCTGTTGGTGTCGGAACTTGGTTTGCTTAGGCCCATAGAAGTTAGTTGAAGCGTGCAATCCTTCCCGAATCATTCAGTTTCTTCAAAAAATTTAATATTGTTTTATTTGAGGCCTCTGCTTGGCCATTCCCTTGTGGATAGTAAGGTGTTGAATATCTATGCTAAATGTGAAATCTCTCACAAAGTTCATCGACATCTTGATTTTTGAATGGACGTCCATTATCTGTAATAATGGAGTTGGGAATGCCATACCGACAAATAATATAGTTGAGTATGAATGATGATATTTGTTTGCCGGTAACTTTAGTAAGAGGGACTGCCTCAATCCACTTGGTAAAATACTCTGTAGTTGTGATGATGAACTTATGCCCATTCGATGAAGAAGGATGAATCTTGCCCACTAGATCTAACCCCCATTGAGTAAATGGCTAGGTTGGCGTGAATGGTTGAAGTTCCTGTGCAGGAGCATGAATGAGATTCCCATGAATCTGACATTTTGAGCATGTTTTCACAAAAGTGAATGATTCCCTCTCCATTGTAGGCCAGTAGTAACCCATTCTAATCAATTTCTTGGATAAGGTCAGTCCACTCGAATGAGTACCACAGATGCCACCATGAACTTCTTGTAAAGCTTTGTCAAATTCTTCACGTTCAAGACATCGAAGTAAAGTACCATCAAGACCACGAAGATAAAGAGTGTCAGCAATAAGAGTGTAGCGAGCGGATTGGCGGATAAAATTGCCTTTTTGGTTATGGGATAAATCGGGTGGCAAGATATCGTCTTTGAGGTAGGCATAAATTTTTCCGTACCAAGGTGAATTGGATCCTACCAAGTGGCAAATGATTTGGCTTTCAGGTGTATCATAAGCAGGTGTAAATGATTGTTCCACCAGAAATTCATAGCGATTCTGAGTTTCTGGGAGTTGTAACAATGATGCGATCGTAGCCATGGCGTCAGCTGCTTTATTATCAAGCCTTGGAATTTGTGTGAATTTGATGTCCAAAAAATATTTTTTGAAGTCATCAACCATCTTTTTATATGGTATTAGTTTTTCATATTTGGTTTGATAATCATCATTGATCTGATAAATGACCAGCTGTGAGTCGCCATACACCTGTAATTCTGTAATTCTCCATTCCAGTGCTATTTTAAGCCTAGTGATCAATGCTTCATATTTGGCTATGTTGTTGGTGCATGGAAACATCAGCCTATATGATCGAGGAATGGTGTGTCCTTGAGGGATGACGAAAAGTATGTCTGCCCCCGATCCATGTTGAGTGGAAGAACCATCAAAATATAAGGACCATGGTTGTTTAGATTCTGCAGTAAAGACATCAGCATCTAGAAATTCAATGTGCAGGGGGTGATCTGCTTGTAGTGGTGCTTCAGCTAATTGATTAGCGATAACTTGTCCTTTGATTTCCTTGTGATCGACATAATGAATGTCAAACTCACTCAGAATCATTACCCATTTTGTTAACCTTCCTGTCAATGATGCTTTGCTTAATAAATACTTGAGTGGATCAATCTTTGAAACCAGATTGATTGTATGGGTTAACATGTAATGCTGAAACTTCTGTGAAGCGAAGACTACTACCATACAAGCCTTCTCAATAGAAGTTTAGTTGAGCTCATGACTTGTCAGTGTTCTACTGATGTAATAAATTTGTCTGGATTTGGTGGTACAAGAACTGGTGGAGTCATTAAATACTGTTTGATTTATTGAAACACCAATTCACATTTGTCATCCCACTTGAAAGGAACATTCTTATGTAGTAGATGTGTGAAAGGTACACTTTTGTCGGCCAATTATGCAATGAAGCTTCGTATAGATTGAAGTCGTCCCTGTAGTGATCTTAACT
>VDFB02321033.1:0-20026 GCA_007258455.2 Sequoia sempervirens | reverse complement strand
TGATGATTTTTACATATCTTTCATCCCCCTGAGTCTCCATTTGAGTCCTACCTTAGGCACATTTTCCTCATTTTATGATATTTTTACCCATATTTTGGTCATGTGACCCCATAGAATCCATCGAGTCATGCATTCTTCATGTTGTGGTCCATATCGACATAGGTCTATCTAGGTCTCCCCGACCCATGTTGCCTGTGTGTTAACATATGTTTGCTGCAGGTGATCGACAAGACTTGTTCATTGTTACAGCAATAGGCATTCACCTGTAGGTTTCTATCGGCATGACTTTCACGTGGTTTCGGCGACCGAGGAGGAACCTATCGGCAGGAGTTTGGTGTCGGGATAGTGTCTCATCGATTTTGAATTGTCTCCCTGACTAATGCATGTGGAGGTTCATCGGCGAGAGCTTGGCGATATCGTAATGTGATCTCGACGAGGTTGTTATGTCTTGTTGACATGGGGTTTTCATCAGCATGTTCTCGAGGAGAGTCTTACCGAACAACACATGGATGGTTTCTTCGGCCAAACATATTGCTTCCGGTTTGAGGTCATAGCGAATATACATTGTCACACCGACCGGTGGCGGGAGGATGCATATCGGTAAGAGTTGAGGCTTTCAAAGTAATGTCTCGGCGAGTGACCTTCGGTCTCGCCAATAACACAATGAGGACTTTGTTGGGATGAAAATTGGATTGTCTCAGCGACACACAAGATGGATAAAGTCTTTCGGTAAAACAAAGTGCACTCTGTATGAGGTCTCCCCGATGTCGGTATGTTATGGTGACCCACATAAGATAAAAGAATACATCGGCGAGAGAACCAATTTGTCACAGTGACTCATGATGAATGAAGATTTTCGGTAAAGCAAACTCTAATCTGTGAGATGTCTCTCTGATATCTCAAGGTTATAGCGAAACGGATGAAGCAAGGAAGCACATTTCGGTAAGAAAATTTCTTATGTCTCAGCGACTGGGAGATGGCGTTCGGGGTGACTCTCGGTATAATGAAGCATTATCTACATGATGTTTCCCTGACTCCATGAGGTCACAGCGAAACACATTGGGACATGAGGATTTTCTTTGGTTTCGGCATAACAAACAGAATGCTACAATGACATGCAAGAGGCAAAAGGACGCATATCGATGAAACATAACGAGATCAAAACTAGGAAATAACACGCTCGTGTTATAACGCGAGCGCATTATATTTTTCTTTGGGAATCCCCAAGCCTTAGCATTGGTAGTTGCCTTGGAATACCAACCCAAAGGCTTGGAGGGCATTCCCAATGACCAGAGACGTGTTTTTGCAAATTCTACAATTTTTTCACATAATCGGGTTCGTGCTCACCATCAGGATTGCATCTGGTTCAATATCGACAAAAGCAAACACATGGGTAATGTTAGGTTCTCTCTTAGCTATCCAACGATGTAATTTTTTTCACTTTTTAACAATGTTAAGCCTTTCATCCATAATTTCTTTTGTTTGTATGTCTCTTTTTCGCCAAAAAGTAGTGTTTGGTTTTTTTTTCGTTATAAATTAACTGTTCATCAAAATTTCAAATAAATTACATTTTAGAAACTAGACTCTATTCTACATTTAAAAAAAAATCAATTACCTTCAAAAAAATTTAGGGGGAGCACAGCCAAAATTCTGCTTTTCAGGAAGTGCCCACTTAGAAAATTAGTAAAAAATCAAATATTCATTAAAAAATTATCAGAAAAATCGTGCATCAACTAGATACTGTTAGCTAACTTTTGACTGTAGCGATTTTAAAAATACTACAAAAATTTTCACCGTGCTCAGGTCATACAAGAGTTGCTATGTTATGTTTTCTGACAAAAATAGCACCAATTTGTGTACGTCCCTCTTTTGAACCCCTTAATCTCAACCATTTTCAAAATAAATTAGTAGTTTAGAAAGTAGACTCGGAGCACTTCAATCCTTGTTTTTGTTCCATGTCAAAATTTTGAGTGTAACTATCCTCAATTTCATGTCCAAGGTCAGTATTTCCTAATTTCAGAAAAAAAGTGGCCACTTAAGCCCCCTTTTTGGGAACCATCTTGGTGCACTTACCCTTTCTTGTTTCTTCCTCAAGTGATTGTTCTTCCTATAACACATTGATTTAGTGATTAGTATTTTTAATTTATGCTTTATTGAATCATCAATTTTGTTTCTTTTTCAAGTGGCACCATATTCATCAAATCAATTGATGCTTCAAGACATTGCCAAAAATGCCACATTCCTTTGTGAATCTTTAGAGGAAGTCCTAGCTGAGGTGGGTGACGAGAATGTGGTGCAAGTGTTGATGGATAATGCATCAAATTCTGGTTGCTGCATGTAGACTATTGATAGAGAGGCACCCATCATTATTTTGGACTCAATGTGCTATCCATTTCCTTGGCCTAATATTGGACGATTTTGTCAAGCTTTCATGAATCAAAACATGTGTGGAGTCAACAAAAAAACATAATTTGTAAATTTGTATACAATCACACATGGATCCTCAACCTAATGAGGTAATACATGGGGTGAAAGAAGTTGTCTCATCCTAGCATAACCTGATTTGCAACAAGTTTCATCATATTACAATCTTTGCTTCGGTCAAAGGGATCTTTGAGGTGCATGTTTGTTAGCGAGGAGTGGAATTCATTATCCTATGCTAAGAAAAATTGCATGTTTGATGAGCCATACTTTTGGTTACCTGCTACAAAGATTGTAAGGTAAATGAAAATTTAATTCTACATTGTTTTAATTTTTATTCATATTTTTCTTTTATTTGCTTATTTTTGTTCACACTTATGTTAAGTTAATGTTTCACAATAATTGCAATTCATTGAGCCTTTGGTAGTTCTCCTACAAGTTGTTGATAGGGAGAAGTCTGCAATGGGCTACATATATGAGGGGATGGATAGGGCCAAGGAGGTCATTAGATCCATCTATGCAAGAGTTGAAGGTAAGTATTATACCCGACAAATAGAATTAAAATTGGCTAGGATTTGATACCACTTGTAAGGAAGCAAAGGTGTATGAAAATACTCCCTACATATGCTAATCTTGATAGAAATGATATACAAATTTCAACTCCGCTGTAACAAAGATTTGAAGAAACACATATAGAAAATAGTAAAACATAACACTACATGATTTACATGGGGAAAACCAATTCAGAAGAAAAACCCCACACTCGAAAACCTGCACAATGTAAATAATCAAATATTGAAATAGATTACAACATACTTGCAGTACCAGTTCTTATAGGAGCCTTCACCTCAACTAAATCTTGGAGGAGTTTTGATAATATTCTCATAGCATAAAGACTTTTAAACTAAACTCTCTAATAAAAATGACTAGATTTAAAAACATAATATTTATAAAATTACATTGCATATGAGAATCTGCTAGAAGTGAGGTTCCATTTTAGAAACAACTAATAAAAAGATAATGACACTCAACATAAAAACCATAATTATCTTGAGCACCAAGTTGTCCTTATCTCCACATGTAATGTGCTTCTCAAAATAGTTGTTTTACACCTATAAAAAAAGTCTATTCTTGGCTCTTACTAATTTTATCATGCAAAGTTGAGACATTGATTTTTCTAACATTCCTAACATATTGACTATGTTTGACAAGAAGCTCTCAATAAAGAAATGGTCATGTTTGTGACCAATTTCCTTTGCACATTCATAGGACATGATTATAGTTATTATAATGCTTCTCATGTGATATAGCCTTGATATAAAACAACTTACCGAGCTGTTCAAAGAAAGAGGAATTGTTGAAGGGCACAAGAGATTTCTCCTAGAGCGATATTAGGGTGTGGTCCAATGGATGGGGGCTTCCTAAAAAATTTAGTGGGTGTTGCTAAGACATTATAGAAATATTTTAAAGTTGGGGGTCCCATGAATTTTGTAGTGCAACTTAAACTTAAAAGTTTAAGCTTTGAAATTTAAGGACATTGGTGGTCTCATGAATTTTAATTAATTTTTAAAAATATAGCTAAGATCTTTTAGGAAGTTAGTTGTCCCATGATACATTAAAATTGCAATAATACATTCACCTTATAAATATATTTAATTTCACATGAAAAAACTATATACATGATCAATCAAATTTATATTATTAAATTATAATATTTTGATAAAGAAACATGAATAGATAAAGCATTATGTCTAGGAATGATTCTAAGTTATTCAATGACATTAATAATGCAAAAGGGATCATTTCATGCAACGATTAAACAATTTATAAATTTAAAAAAATGATATTCAATTAAAGTTTCAAAACATTATAAATTAATAAAATAAAATTTAAAATTGAAATTTACAAAAGGATAATTTATATTAGCTGAGATGTTGATATTCTTTGTCTGTGTTGTTTCATTTACAAATTAATAGATTAAAAATTTAAATAATATAAACAAAGACATTTTTTGTTCCAAAATTTTCCCTAGATTATTTGGTGGGAATCTAAGAATTCCATATGATTGACAAGTGGAAAAAATGTTTTTCTAAGTTGGAGAGACAATTTCTAGCTCCACGCCAAAAGCACCCACTCAAATCTTCAAACTGTAAAGTAGGAGCTCCTATTATTCAAAGAAATATTTTGATTAATTTTGTAACATATTTATTTTTTATTTTGTGGGATCCTTACCCCCATGGATTGCAGCCTTAGATTCCATCTTCAATATTCTTCAATCCGTCAAGGTTTGTTGCAATAGAGAGAAGTAGATGAGGTCCCACTTATCCCAATGATACATTTGTCAAAATGAAAATGGAAATGGATTCTTTTATAGCCATGATATTGGGTGATTTGTATTTGGGTCTAGAGGTAGCTTATAGTATATGAGATTACTCCATACTCCCAATATTTAGGAGTCGCCTAATTATGCTCCAAATACAAGGCGTACATACCCTCTCCCCACAACATTTGAACTTGTGACCTCTTTCAAAAATACAAATTCTCCACCATTAGACCAACTCAATAATATGAGACTACTCCATATTTCCAATATTTGGGAGACACTAATTGTGCTCCAAATACAAGTCATACATACCCTATCCCCACAACATTTGAACTTGTGACCTCTTTCAAAAATACAAATTCTCCACCATTAGACCAACTCAATAATATGAGACTACTCCATACTTCCAATATTTAGGAGACACATAATTGTGCTCCAAATATAAGGCCTACACACCCTATCCCCACAACATTTGGACTTGTGACCTCTTTCAAAAATACAAATTCTCCACCTTTAGACCAACTCAAAAATACTTGAATCATCTAATATGATGGGGATTCCTCCTTTTCCGATGTAAATCCCTCCCTTTCCAACTAGGGTCATTCTTGCAAATTAAGACGACTCCACACACTTGGGTCATCTAGTACGATTACATCCTCGATTTGATCAATTGTGTTATTGGCCAACACATTTGTCGTCTTAGGGTAAGGTCCCATGGGGGGCTTCAGGATCTATTTTCATGGAGCAGGAGGTCCCATGAAACAAAAAAAAATGATAAAGGTTTAATTGGTATCTTTTCCTGAAAAATAGCAGCCCCTACCTTTTAGGACTGGAGATTTCAGCTAGTGAGATTGGGGTGGGCTAGAAATTGCCCTACCAGCTTAGGAATTTTTTCTATCACTTGTCAATCATTTATTAATTAATTGTTTATTCATAGAATTTTGGATTCCCGTCAAGAAAAAAAAAAGAGGGAAATGATGTTTATTTATTAATTGTTTATTCATAGCATTCCATTCCAACTTCATGGGACCACTAGCTTCCCTAAATTTTGGAGCTTAAACTTTTCTTTTTTAAAACTAAAAGAAGGGTAAAAATTTATTCAATCCAAAAAAGAGCAGTACAAAGTAAGAGAATTACACATCCCTATCAATCTCAATTAATTGATCCAACTTTTGAGACCACCAGCTATAAAATATTTCTAAAAACTTTCAGCACCCACTGAATTTTTTTAAAAAGCCACACCCACTGAAATTTTTTTAAAAGCCCCCTCCTCGAGACCTTACCGGTATTCAACTTCCTATAACAATGTTGTATCGAGAAATCTTCCATTCTATCCAAGATTTGCCTTATGCACTCAAACATACTCTTCAACCTCTGATTTTGAGTGATCTTATTTCTGATTGCGTTAATTCAAATCCCCAAGTCCCCTTCAATCGGAATGTTTCTAATGTTTTTTTGTTCACATAGCGTAACCCAGTGTGAGGTGCTGCCATCTTCGCTTCATTGTTTGTTCCTAAGGGCAATTTTTTTTATATTTGCCCAAATCAAATTGCCATTCTCATTCCTGATGATGCATCCAGCATCAGACATGCTTGGATTTCATTCCGACACACCATTAAAATTAAGCTTTAATCAACCTCTAGGTGGAGAGGACCATTTAATTTTCATCCTTTTGCTCTTTGTCTTGCGTTTGAGCATGCCTACCCCATGAATGGGGAGTAGCCTAATCATCATCCTCTGGTTTTTTGTTACCAACTCATCCCACCGCATGAAGGATAGGGATCTTGGATCTATATCTTTCATCCTGGAGTTAATTATTTCACTCATACCAATCTCAATTTTGTTTATGACATTCCCCACATCTACTTTTTTCTCATTGAAGATCCTCTGCTTCTTTCCTTCCTATTGTGCCAAATCACCATCGAGGTGGCTACTATCCAAAGACCTTCCCAAAAGGCCGGCCTCCATTTTCGGCCATGACTTGAATAAGTCTATCAGGTCACATGGGAGTGCGCTATACCAGGCAAGGCTCTCTGTGATCCAAGTCGAAAATTCATTCGTAAATTCACACCTTGGTAATAGGTGATCCACAAATTCCAACACCCTCTTGCAGAGCAGACACCACAAAGGACCTTCCAAACGAATTGTCTTCATTCTATCTCCTGTGAGGATTCTTTTGTGAAGTGTAGTTCACGCAAATGCACTCGCTTTGGGGAGGCAAAATCTGCTCCAACAGAGATCAACTGCCCAATCCTTGTCACCCTCAATCTTGTTGAGAAGTTGTATCCCATTTTACCGTATAAGAACCTGACTTGGCACCAACCCATATAATTTTGTTCTCCTTAGGAGAGATGTAAACTTTGAGATTGTTCAATTCTTCATGGATCGATCTTTTTATTGGCCGAAAGCGAAGAGCTACTCATTTTCTTCCAAACCCATTCCCTCCCAAGAGCCGAAATGATCTCCTTTAGATAGTCGATTACTTTGGTTCCCCTTTATCTACATAAAATTTCTTTATAGTGATACAGATGACGAATATTGTCCAATGTAGGATATCTGTTCCAAGGGTCTTCCCAAAAATTCGCCCGTTTTTAGTTTTTATGATCCGAGGTAAGTCTCCATAATTAGGGTTCTGCATTGTAATATGAAATTCCATACGTGCGAGCCACCTGTTGGATTGGCAATCGAAAGAATTCTAGAGGGCTCGGGTGCATCAAGATATTTGTGCTGCATAAATTGAAACCACCTAGCTTCTAGATTCTCAAACAATTTCCAAAGCAATTTTGCTTCTAGCATAGCGTTTTGTTTCTTGATCGATTTAATCACTACACCTCCATATTGTCCTTACAAGCGGTTTCCCACCCAACAAATGGAAGTCCTCTGATTTCATTTCAGCCATCCCACATGAATTTCTTCATAATTCCTTCCAAACTGTTGCCCGCTTTATTTTTTTTTAAAGTTGAATGCAAGACATCAAGTAAATTAGAATGGCAAAGATTACGGCTTTTATCATGAGGATCTTTCAAGCAACGATTCGTCATTTGCAGATCCAAGATTCTGATCTTATTCCGCATGAGGAGATTGTTTCTTCCCACATGTTTTTTTCTAACAATACCTTTAAATAGTGGGACCCCAAGATACTTGCTTGGAATAACCCCAATATTGAACACAAATAAGGGCACATTGTGTCTTTGCAGGATTTTTCGTGTGTTTGAAAAAATATTTGATTTACTTTGTGTAGTTAATAAATTGTCCTAGTTGATCCTTGTTTCCTTGCTTCCTTCATACAAGCCTTATCATAAAAGATTGTCATATGAAGTCCATGAACAACTTAAACTCCTTAGGCCATCAAAGCTTTAATGTCTCTCCCTAATGTCCCTGCCATTAGAATAAAAAGAAAAAGAGAAATTGAATCACCCTACTATAGGCCTCTTATGGCTTCAAAGAATCCACACACCCTGTTGTTAACAATAATGGAAAATCTAGGAATTGAAATGCAACTGAAGATCCAATCCGACCATTCCTTCTTGAAACCAAACTTTTCATAAGGTTCATTGAAAATTGCCAACACATTTAATTCCAACTTCATTGCCACAGTCTTTTGATTTGAAGAAACAATCAAGTGTATTATTTTGTGAGCAATAATCATTCCATCAGTAATAATACACCCCCAAGGGTGAAACCACTTTGCCCATCAAAATTTATTTCAGGCAGGACTATTTTAAACATATTTTCTATGATTTGGGAAAGTATTTTATAAAATTATTGCAAAGAGAGATTGATCAAAAGTAAAAAAAAAAAGTTTACAATTAGTTTTCTTTTGGAGTTAGGGTAATATTGTTAGTATTGTTATTTTTGGGAATCTCGCTTGATTTTCTTTTAGTCTTCTATTGTTTTCCAAATATTTTTATGAAAACATGGAGAAAAACCATCCGAACCTAGGACCTTATCAGGATGGATTTTGAAAACTACAAACCTTACCTCCTCTTCAAAGATGGGAGCCATAAGAGCTAGATTACCTTTCATCATAACCAACTCTAGGTTGTAATTCAAGGGATGATCTTGATTGCTCAAGTTTGAAGCATTGGGGAGGCCAGTAGATTCTCAAAGAGAGACAACCCTACTTCGTGAAAAGTATAACCTCCTAGAACTTATCGAATCAATCCTATTTTGAGATCTTTGGGCTTTGGTTACACTATAGAAATAATTTTTAGTTAAAACCTAGCTTCCAACCAAGTCTCCTGAGATTTTGATTTCTTATAGATCTCTTCCGTCGTGAAAGTTTCCTCGTACTGACATGAGATTTTACTTTCCAATAGATCTCCTCCCTCGTGAGAGCTTCCTCATATTAACCCATTAATTATTTCTCTTTAAATACTCCTCGAAACATTCCATACAACGAAACATTTTTATCTAGTGCTTTAACGTCCCTCTAGGTCAGGCTTGGAATTTGATGGTCTATTTGACCGTTTTTTAAATTTTAGACCGTATATTACAGCTATAAAATTTATTAGACCGTATAGTTTGACTTGCTATATTTTTATTAAACCGTAAAAAATTATTATAAGCAAAATATAATATAGTATTTTAACTTATAATAGATATCATTTTATAATTTTTATTATAACAAGATAAATTAAATTAGAATAGAATATAACTTTTTTGAATATTTTCTAAACCGAATTTAGAAACTTTTGATATTTTTATAAAAGTTATCATTTTTTATATTAATATATGTGACTTATAATATTATTATAAAAATATATATATTAATTTAGAATCTTTTCAAAATAGAATATAATTATTTTTAACTTTTAAAATATATTTAACAAGATTTTTTTTTAATATGAACTTAGAAATTTTTGTTAATTGTTAATTATAATAGTAGATTTTTAAATTTATTACTAATTTTTCAAGATATTGCATTTATAAAAGATTTTATATAAAAATTCACAAATTAAACAATTTTTTGACAAGCATTTAAATGACCAAACCATCATAAAAATTTCATATGATAGATAGGGGTGACCATCAAATTCCAGGCCTGCTCTAGGTCCTTTCTTTCTCCTAAAAAGATATTCTTGAATGATGTGTTGTTTCACTCTCGCAAACAAGTTTTGAGAAAGCAGAGCTTTTTTGCCATAGTGAACATTTTGGTGCCTTTTTGTACCTTGGTAGAAGTCCACCTAATTTTCTTTAATTCTGGGAGAATATCACATCTAAACAACATTCTTTCAGACTTAAAAGGGACACTGGAAGAGAGCACAATCTTCAATAAAAGTAAGGACTGGAAATGATCAAAACCCAAAATAGTACATATAGTCGAATCCATAACGTGGGAAGAGTGAAGCCACCGTTCATTGTGCATAAAGCTGTCCAATATTTTAGTGATGTTGGTAAAGCCAATTCTTCTATTCATCCAAGTAAACACCCACTTTTTGAAATAACATCAAGAAGATCCACCACCTCAAAGCTCGCAGCCTATTTGGGATTGGCTTGCCCTATGGAGACCACCTCTTTTGTCCCCTTGTGATAAGATAGCATTAAAATCCCCACCTATGATGAGTAACTCCATAGGGGAGATCACAAGAAATGGGTGATTGTGTCCATAGCTGAAGTTTTTCTACTGGCTTGGCTGGTCCATATACATTGATGAAAAATAAAGTTAGATTTGTATTATTACTAAAAACATTAACATCCATCTGGTTCTGAGATTTTGAGATTTAACATCTATCTTTATATCGATTACCTTGCAATACTAATAGAATCAAAGAACCTTCCCATCCAACATCACAATGTTCACCTTGAAAGATTCAAGTTTGAGTTTTATCGAATGTCATTTGTTAGGGGCATGTAGATTCCTAATATTTCCTGTGGCTATCTGCAATGCTCTCTAAAGGTCTTTGCCCTAGATCTTGACCACCAAATAGGGAAGCCTCCTCCCACTTCTGTTTATTTGTCTCTCAACTCTTTTTCTTCCCTGAATCTATAGTCACTTTCAAAATTCTAGAAGTTGATTGACTAATACATCTTTGATCAATGATACCAAGAAAATATTCCAACTCATCCTTTGAGTCACACTAAAGGTTGAGCTCCTCTAAATATTTTTTCTCTTCTAATTCTAAAATAGTTTTATTACTTTCATATGACACACTTGCTAGTTCATTAATGCTCCTAATCTCCTTACTTTTTGAGTTGGTGTCTACCGATAGTTGCAGTTGGATTATATGGGGAGCATTTGGGTTATCACTAACCCATGAGTTTGATTTATCTCTACACTACTTATATATCATTGTGAGAGTAACACATATTTTCTTTCCACCACTGTTTGATGTCATAAGCCTTCCTTTGATTCCAAGGCAATTTTTCTTAGAGGTTGTTTGTCAAAACAATACAAATGTGTGCTGCATAGATCTTTGATTCACCTGCGAGCACCTCCTTATTGATTAAAATAAATTTCCATAAACCATTTCTAATTTGGGGTAGCCCCTCTAAAGACCAATATTCCTTGGGTAAATTATACAACCTGATCTAGATTGGAGAATCGGGAAGGCGATATGTTAGGGGATCAAAGTTCAAACGCCAATTTTGGCCAAAAGAGGCATGTGGATCCCATCATCCATGGGCTATGATTTAGGATAATTTTCATTTTCTCCTTAATCCAAAACTAGCTATGAAAAATGCACTCGGAAGGAATTTAAGAGATTAGCAAGCTTCCTAGTTTTCTTTACCCATTGTTGAATCTTCACTCAAGTGGGCTAGTGCCTAATGAATCTTCTGATGATGGCTATTAACTTTAGTTTCTCTGTGCTAGTACATACAACTTCACTACAAATTTGAATTTTTATCTCTACTTCTACCCAAATCTTGCTCTCCCCTCTTCCTTCTTTATTTTGTTTCCTTTTTTATTCTAGTCATTGTAAAAAATAAATAAATCTAAAAGAACATAAAAATAACAGAGTTGCTACTCTATTTTCCAGCCAAACTGGAAATACCCAAATCAAAATGCGGAAGCACAAGGAGACATGCAACTTTCTTTTGTATTCATTAAATTTGGAAATGAAAATACACAAAAGACTGAGCATTAAAACTTCAGAAAATAAACTCTAAACTACAAACTTCAAACTGCTGGGAGCTTTCATGAGTTGCTCAACCAAATAGACAACTTCAGGAGCTGCTAGGAGCTCATTGTCATGAGCTATGTAGAGCTCTTTCAGGAGCAATCACTACTCACATACAAATAACAAACACAACTGCTGATGTTTAGAAACTTCTCTCAATCACACAAAGAATAAAACATTCCTTTGTTCACAGACTATTGCTACACAAAAAAATTTCTTCTCACAACTTGATAGAATTAACCGCCTTCAATTATTTTTGTCTCTTCAACAATTCCCCTCAAAATTTTAAAATTACCTACCAACATTAATTGAAAATTCAAAAATAGCTACCATATTTACTTCTAGAGCTATCAGGAGTTGTAGGGATGAAGATCCCAAAAACACTGTCATTGGAGGCTCCTGACAGGTAGGTGAAATAAAGGGTTGACATGAGAGCAGGAGGCTTCAAGAGAAATTAATTCCAACACTCCCCCTTTGTCCTGAGCCGATGAAACAAGATCAAACCTGATCCAAATCAACAATGCCCAATTTTCTCTTTAGGCGCTCGAAACTGTCCCTGCTCAAAGGCTTGGTGAATATATCTGCTAGCTGTTGCTCAGAGCTGCAAAATGCCATTTTAATTTCACCATTTTCAACTAATTCTCTAATAAAATGATACATGATTTCAATGTGCTTGCTTCTTCCATGAAACACAAGATTTTTCGTCAAAGCTATTGATGAGACATTGTCACAAAAGATTGTTGTTCCATCTTCTTGTTCTTCTCCCAAATCTGCCAAGATTATTCTCAGCCAAATAGCTTGACATGTTGCATTTGGTGCTATATACTCAACCTCTATTGTAGATAGGGAAACTATGGGTTGTTTCTTGGAAGCCCATGAGATAGCTCTTGAACCTAAATAAAACATATAGCCCGATGTGCTCTTCCTATCATCCAAACTTCCTTCCCAATCATTATTCATGTATCCAATCAGCCCAAACTCATTTGTTGTTGTGTACAAAATGTCATATCCTTTGGCACCATTCACATATGTTAGGATTCTCTTACCCACTTTTCAATGAGTGTCCCTTGGAGTCTCCATAAATCTAGAAATAAGACTCACACTGTGCATTATATCAGACCTAGTTGCAGTTAAATACATTAAGTTTCCAACCAAACTTTTAATCATGGTCAAATCCACATTGTTGTTGTAATCTTCCTTGCTCAACTTTAGACCTATGGCTGTTGGTGTTGGGGTAGGCTTGCTTTCAAGCATCCTAAATCTCTTCAAGATCTCATTTGCATTTTTTCTTGAGAGATAAATATACCATCATGCATTTTTTTTACTTCTATGCCTAGAAAATATCTCAAGAGACCTAAATCTATCATTTCAAACTCTCTTTTCATGGCCTCTTTAAAATCAACAATGAGGAAATCATCATCTCTAGTGAAAACTAAATCATTAACATATAAGACAACAATCAAAATCTTACCATTTGCTGCCTTGATGTAAAGAGTGGGCTCACCATCACTTTTGCTAAAGCCATTGCTCATCAAATATGAGTTAATCCTGCTATACCATGCCCGTGGAGCTTGCTTCAGCCCATAAAGAGATTTCTTCATCCTATAAACCTTGTGTTCTTAACCTAAAACTTCATATCCAAATGGCTGCTCCACATATACCTCCTCTTTCAACACTCCATTTAGGAAGGCAGACTTCACATCCATTTGAAACACCTTCCACTTGTGTTGGGATGCAATTGTTATGACTGCCCGCACAGTCTCCATCCTTTCAATAGGGGCAAATGTCTCATTATAATCTCTCCCAAATTGCTATTTGTACCCCTTGACAACCAATCTTGCTTTATGACTCTCTATTCTTCCAATTGCACTTGGTCTTGTAGACCCATTTCACCCCAATAACTTGCTTGTTGGGAGGAAAATCAGTTAACTCCCATGTGTTGTTCCTGTCTATTGTAGCTATCTCCTCATCCATGGCCTCACACCATTTCTCCTCTTTCACAATATCCTCAAAATAAACTAGATCACTATGAGAAAATAATGCAAAATTCACACTCTCATCAAATTCTTCATCATACCTTTCATTTTTGTAGATCTCCCTTAGACTCTTGGTCTTCTTTGGCATTAGGGAGGCGAGAGTGGGGTCTGAACTTTTACTACTGCTGCTGCTCTACTGAACATGCTAGTTCACGAGCTGTCAGGAGCTTTCAGGAGCTCTTCCGGAGCTTTTAGGAGCCAATCTTATGGCTGTCTCTAGCTACTTTCCTTTTTGTTTGGTCACTTCAAGAGCTTTCAGGAGCTATCTGGAGCTTTCAAGAGCTCGACCGGTGCTTTCAGGAGCCAATCTTCTAGTTGTCTGTGACTGTCTACCTACTTTAGGAGCTATTAGGAGCCATCGGGAGCTTTCAGGAGCTCTTCCGAGCTTTCAGGAGCTCATCCGACACTTTTAGGAGCAACTGCAGGCTCTTCTTGCTGAACTTCCTATTCTATTTTTTCTTCTTCAAGAGCTATCAAGAGCGATTCTAAGTTGTTATAAACTATCACTTTGTCCCATGCCTCATCCTCTAGGAACTCCATGTCCCTACTGATGATGATTTTCTTAGTGACCGAGTTATACAACTTGTAGGCTTTGGACTCTTCAATGTAGCCCGTGAAAATACACTTTTCACCCTTGTCATCCAATTTATGCCTCTTTTCTTTAGGCATGTGAGCATATGCTACACACCCAAACACTCTTAAGTGCTCAACCATCCACTTGTATTTTGTCCATACCTCTTGAGGGATTTTGTTATAGACCGCCTTTGTTGGACTTATATTTATCAAATAAACAATTGTTGCTACAGTCTCTCCCCAATATTCAGTTGGGAGTCTCTATGCTTTTATCATGCTCCTTGCCATTTCCACGATGGTCCTATTCTTTCTCTCAGCCACTCCATTTTGTTGCGGAGTATAACTGGTTGTTAGCTCCTTCTTGATGCCATTTTGCTTGCAAAAAATTACAAATTGATTGGAGGTATACTCTCCTCCTCGATTTGAACTTAGGACCTTGATAAAATGTCCACTCTCCGTTTTAGCCTGGGCCTTAAACAACAAAAACTTATCAAAATCTTCAAGTTAATGTTGCAAGAAATAGACCCATGTTTTACGGCTGTAATCATCAATAAATGTCATAAAAATTGGCTTTTACCAATAGATATGGTTTTCATAGGGCCTACCAAATCCATGTACACTAGCTCCAATGGTGCTCTTTCCCTTGTAGAGTTTCCCAATTTAAAGGTTTTCCTATGTTGCTTGCCCAAAATGTAAGCCTCACACTTAAAATTAGGCTCTACTATTCTTGGCAAACCATCAAACATTTTGTTCTTGGACAAAATACTTAAACCAACATAGCCTAAATGTCCATACCTGAGATGCCATAACTTGGAGGGGTCTTGAATGGTGCTCTTGAGGGCTACTTGTTGTATTGTTGTACATTTTCCATTCATGAGAGGTACAACAATAGACTGAGATGAGAAACACGTCTCAATATTCAAAGGAAACATCCAGTTCTTTGTAATTTGAATTGTTGCATACACTTTCATCCTCTCATTCTTGTCATAAATAATGCATTGACCCTTCTCCATCAACACTTTATATCCATTTTGGATCAGTTGTCCAACACTCATGACGTTATGCTTTAACCCAAGAGAAAGAAATATATTTTGTATCTCCTTCCTCTCACCTTGCTTGGTGCAAATCATGATAGATCCTCTTCCCACAACTGGAACTAATCCATTGTTCCCCATTCTTATCTCTGACTTCACATTTTTATCAATGAAAGAAAATAAACTTTCATTACCACTCATGTGGTTGCTGCAACCAATGTCTAAATACTAGACTTCGAGGCTGCCTTCTTCACCAATATTGTACAAGATGAAGGCTGTGGACTGATTTCCTTCATCCACATTTGTATCAGCCACATTTGCATTTTGTTTTGATTGATCATTGTGCTTTTTCCAGCAATCACTTGCATAATGACCAAGTTTATGACAGTAGTAGCATTCAACATTGCTCTTGTCATTCTTATGATACAAACTGCTATTCTTCTTGCCTCCTCGGGAGCTGGTCTAAGAGCTTCTCACTCCCTCTTGGTTGTTTTCTTGTCCCAAGCTATCTTCTCCAACATTTCCTTGTCCCGAGTTTCCACAACCTCTACCTCTTGATCTCCTTCCACCATTGTTTCTCCTCCCCCTTCCTCTTGCATTTGACTGAGCTTTAAAAGTTTGCTCTTGGGAAGTAGCAAACCTATTTAGGCACTACTCATGGGTTTGCAGAGAACCCATCAACTCATCAATGGACAACGTTGTGAGAGCCTTTTCCTCTTCAATGACAATCACTACTACATCAAATTTTGTGGGTAAACTCCTGAGGATTTTCTCCACAATCCTCTGATCGTCCATGACCTCAACATTCACTCTCAACTGGTTTATCAAACCTAAGAGTCTTGTGTGAGAAATTGAGATGGACTTATTGTCCTTCATTTCAAGAGTCTCAAAATCCCTTCAAAGCATCTGGAGCTTCACCGATTTGACCTTGTCAGTCTCTTTATAATTGGTCTGGAGGATTTCCCAAGCTTCCTTTGCATAGTTAGCTACTGCTATTCTGGGAAAAATGGCCTCTGTCAAAGCTATTTCTATTAAACTCAATGCCTTAGCATCTTTCCTCCTCAACTCCTTCAGCTGGGTCTTTTGGTTGTTTGTAAGAACTACATATGCTGCAGGATCAGTTACATCATTGAAGCCACTGATCACAAACTCCCACAAATCATTTGCAACCATTATGGTCTTCATCTTCTTTGCCCAAACATCATAGTTCTGTCCATTAAAGGATGGTGGCTGCTGAAAACTCTTCCCTTCATCTCCAACCATGTCTCCAACACAAAAAAAACCCTTAATACCCAAAAAAAACAAATGCCCTAACTCACAAAGAAATGGGGCCTATGGCTTTGATACCATTAAAAAAAAAATTCTGAAAGCACAGAAGAACAACAAAGTTTCTACTATGTTTTCCAGCTAAACTGAAAATACCCAAATCAAAATACGGAAGCACAAAGAGACATGCAAATTTATTTTGTATTCAATAAACTAGAAATGACAATACATAAAAGACTAAGCATTAAAACTTCAGAAAATAAAATCTAAACTACAAACTTCAAACTGTTGGGAGCTTTCATGAGCTACTCAACTAAATAGACAACTTTAGGAGCTGCTAGGAGCTCACTGTAATGAGCTATGTGGATCTCTTTCAAGAGCAATCACTACTCACATACAAATAAAAAACATAGCTACTGCTATTCAGAACTTCTCTGAATCACACAAAGAATAAAACATTCATCTGTTCACAGACTGTTGCTACACAAAAAATCTTCTTCTCACAACTTGACATAATTAACATCCTTCAATTCTTTTTGTCTCTTCAACATTCCCTCTCAAAAATATGAAATTACCTACCAACATTAATTGGGAATTCAAAAATAGCTACCATATTTACTTTTGGAGCTATTAGGAGCTGCAGGGATGAAGATCCCAAAAACACTGCCATTGGAGGCTCTTGACAGGTAGGTGAAATAGGGGGATAGTGTGAGAGCAGGAGGCTTCAGGAGAAATTAATTCCAACAGTCGTATGATGATCCTTCGCACCAATGATCCTAATCAGATTTCGAAAATGATTCATATTTCTACTCTGCTATTGGGAGTGCACCATTTTTCAACCTTAGTCTAAGATGATGTATTACACAATGTATAATTAATTTGTTTCAAATTGAAAAGTCATTAAATACTTTCATTCTGTAATATTATTTTTTTAGAAAGGTTAATATTTAAACTATTTACTATTAAATGATATAGATATCTTAAATACATTCATTGTCTATTATTAAATATTTTTATTTTGACATATAAATGAGTATCAAATTTAATATATATATATATTTTTGTTAACACATTCATATCATTACACTTCATCTCTTATTGTTCTTATTAAACAACTTTTTACATTATTTAAAATTTTATAAAACAATTAAAAATAAATTTGTGAACCATCATAAAATGTTGTACTACTTTATAAAGATAAATATTTCTTAAACATAAATTACAATTTAATATTCTTTAATATGTATGACATAAATGCTATTTTCAAATTGGTAATAAATTTAGTTTATGATTTTTTCCTTGCAATTCTCTATAGAGAAGTAGTATTTTGTAATATTCTTTTGAGATGGTGTGGACATTGCAACTTTAAAGCTCGACTAGTAAAGAGGGTTGTGAATGACCTGATTAAGACATTGGACAGAATGCCATTAGATGTTGCCAAACATCCAGTGGGAATGGACACCATCAAGAATGCTCTCATTTAGAAATTAAATTTGAATTCAGTGGATGAGGTGGTTAAAGTTGGAATATAGGGTATTGGTGGTATTGGCAAGATTACAGTTGCCAAGGCCCTGTACAATCAACTGTATGCTGATTTTGAAGCTAATTCCTTTGTATCTAATGTTCGTGCCATTGTTGCGGACCCCAAATTCCTTACATCTTTGTAGCATCAAATTCTTGAAGAGTTAACAAAATATACTAGTGCATAGTGTTGACAAAGGCATATCTCTATTCAAAGATTGTTTGGGAGGAAAGCGTGTGTTGCTTATTTTGGATGATATAGATGTTGTTGAACAATTGCATACTTTGGTTGGGGATTGGCCAGACTGTGGCAACAAAGTTATTATAACTGCTAGAGACAAACACATTCTTAATGTTGTTGAGGTCTCATCTGAATGCATCCACGAGATCGGTGGATTAGATATAATTGAAAGTCTCTAGTTATTTAGTTGGAACGCTTTTCTCAGAGCGTCTCCAGATCCATGTTACAAAGATCTATCCAAAAAAATAGTCGATGCTTGTAAGGGGCATCCTCTTTCATTAGAAGTAATTGGATATTTTTTGTATGATAAAAAAAAGGAAATAGATTGTTGGATGGAAGCTCTTCACAACATTACCCTCAACCCAAAAATTTAGAGAAGGCTTTACATCAGTTATGATTCTCTTAATAGTGAGGAAAAAGAAATATTTGTGGACATTGCTTGCTTCTTTATCGGAAAAGAAAAAACATGTCCAATGATTTTCTGGAAATCATTGTACAAAATGGCAGACACTGCTGTATCTAATCTTTCAATGAAATTATTGATTAAGATCGACGAAGAAAATGTATTTCAAATGCATGACCATTTGAGAGATATGGGTTGAACTATTGCTGAAAAAGAAAAAAAGCATACCTAACTATGGGAGGGCACTGTATCCAATGACACCAATTTCTTCCGCCTTTGACTCAATGGTGGCAGTCCACAAAGGCTTGAACTGCTGTACAAACCCAGTTTTCTCTATCTTCATTTGTAGTGTCTGACCATTGAAGGCATGACAACAGACACACTAGATATGCTTCCATCAAGTTTAATATGGTTAAGGATGGAACATTGTCGGCTTCCTAATGAGATTAATAGAGCAATATAGAAGCTATGTCAATCCAAATTTGTGGGTATCAAATTGAAGACTATGGAACTAATAGATTGTGAAGGCCTTGATGACCCTTTTATCTCCTCTGTATTTTCAATTCCTGATATACAATTGCAACACTTGGACTTGGGATTGTGTTTTAGTTTAAATAAGCTCCCTGATAGCATTGGCAACCTGTCACAGTTGCAGTACTTGAATTTAGGATGTTGTTTCAGATTAAAGAACCTCCTTGATAGCATTGGTGACCTACCATAGCTGTAGTACTTGAACTTGGGATGGTGTGAAGCTTAAATAACCTTCCTGACACTATTGGTAAACTATCACAGCTGAAGCACTTGGACTTGGGAGAGTGTTTCAACTTAAATAGCCTCCCTGTTACAATTAGTAACCTGTCACAACTGTAGCACTTAGACTTGGGATTGTGTTTCAGCTTAAATAACATCCCCGATACCATTGGCAACTTGTCACAGCTGCAACACTTGGACTTGGGATTTTGTGAAATCTTAAATAACCTCCTTGATACTATTGACAACTTGTCACAGCTGCCACTCTTGAACTTGGGATGTTGTGTAAACTTAAATAACTTCCCAGAAACCATTGGCAATCTATCAAAGCTAAAGC
>VDFB02321032.1:0-66395 GCA_007258455.2 Sequoia sempervirens | reverse complement strand
ATAAAAATCATAAACACACATACACAATTAACATTACAAAATTAATCACATCACAAACACACATTCATAGTCAAAATTACAAATTAAACACATCACAAACGAGACTATGGTCCCTCCATATGGACTATGGTTTTGGTTTCACAAAGCAATCACATAGGGTTCCCGAGATATCTTTGATTCCATAGGCCATAGATTATACCTACACACTCAATTTCCACATGTCAATATGTTCAATAATCATTATAGTCGAAGCAATGTAGCAACCACATATACACATGTTCATAATTCCATTCTCATAACAAGTTATTCACAATATTATCACCTAACAACTTTAGCTTATCTTAAATCTAACATAATTTTTTACATTCATAATTATCAACATATCACAATGTATATATATTTTAATCTTCACATGATACATATGCACAACATTGATTAACTCAATTAATCATCTAATTATCCTAGACTTACTATTTCATTGCAAATTTATGCAATCACTACATCAATTTTACCAAAAAATAAATGAGATTGTAAAGCATATAATGGTAATATCTATCTACCCACTCTACCATATAACCCAATTCAAAGTCTAATAACCCAAATATATCAACCTTAATAATCAAAACATCGTAAGACACATTTCATTTAATCCTCATAAAATAGAACAACATCAATCAACCCAATTAATCATCTAAATAGTCTAGGTTACCCTTTCATGGCTAATTCATCTAATATAACTTTATCAATTTTACCTTTCAAACATATGAGATTGTAACAACTTATTCAAATCCTCTACACCTATTGTACAATCACAATTAATATATTTTACTAGCTAAACATCTCAATTATCATAATCATGTGAACCATCATAAAGTATTGAATCAAGCAATTTCAACTAATGTTAATGTTGGATTCATACCTTAGGGTCTCTATAGGTGCTTTAAGATTCACAATCTATTTCATCATTGTGTGTACACTTTAGTTAAGCTAGTTAGTTTCTACTCCACCTTCCAAAACTATATACTAGTTTATCTTATGTTTACAAGGCACCCTGGGGTGTTTTAGGGATTCATCGCACTATCCTTTAAGATAGGTGACCATATTGGTTTATAAAACATGCATTACAATATAAGATTTATCAATCTCCTATTTATGACAATCCTTGATACATTATTAGACTCCTTTGCTACTTGAACATATCCATGTCTTGACATTTATATAAAGAGGGATAATTCTTGTAAGATTTACCTATAAAGCCCATGATATCTCATCATGCGAATCATAGTTACTTCCTTTATCAATTTTGTTCTCCCTATCCATCAATTAATAAATTGCACCTTAGAGATTAGGGTTATATTAGCTGCACACCAAGTGGGGCCTTACATATTCATATAAGTAATGTCTTAAAAGTTTATTTGTATTGTTATAAGCTTAGCTTCCATATATCATGATAAAATCATCAATACACTAGTTGTTATGAAATTATTAACATCTTTGAAAACAACACTAGTATACTACCTAATTGTATTAAAAATTAAAATATATTATTCACTTATATTTATGGTCTATAGTCATTCTAACTCCTTCCTTAGTTTCACTATTACATAAACTTAATGAATTCTATAATATTCATTGAAAACCTAAAGACTAAGATCATTTATTTTAGTTTATTATGGGCATTGTGTGTTGGTTAAAACTTGGTATTGTTGTTGTTACTAAGGCTCAAATCTCCATTTGGTTGTTGAACTCATGATATTTGTGCTCTTGCTAGGTCATTGAACTTGCAAGTTTGAACTATTTATGTGCAAGGAATGAGGTCCTCCATATATGAACTCAACTTGATATATACAATATTAATTTATATTTTTAAAATTATGATTGATACCTTTAAAGACTATTTAATTTTGTGTTTATTTTAAACTATTTAAACCTTACAAAGATAACATTTCTATTAAAATGATCAATAATTTTAAATAGACATCTATTTAATAAAAATAAAAATTTATATACCTTTAAAATTCATAATTTAAAATATTAAAAATCCAAAAGTTATAACAAGAACTTTGTTTGGAAGTTAGAAGAGAAGAGTATCAAACAAAATCTATGTCAAAGAAATAAAAACATTAAATCTAATTACTACACATGACTTTAAACATAAGACATTGCCATCACTTTCTTTTCAATAGTATATTTAAATAACTGATATAAAAAATTACAATAACAAAAAACTTGAAGAAAAACAAGATATATAAAATTTGAATTTTAAAAAAAATAACAGTAAATGGATATTTACTGTAATTAATAGTTTCTAAACCTTATCTTTTATAATATAATATATACAGACTCTAAGCATACTTAATAGTACTGTGGTAAATATATACATACTCTAGTAAAAGAAAGCAATAATACTGTTCATGACCAATAATGTCCAGGGCACAGGGATTTTGAATAGTCCCTCTAGATGTAGATGATAACTGATTTTTAGTTTTTATTGGCAAACAACTCCCTCATAATAAAAATTTTCCTTGTCTTTGGAAAGTTATGTTCTATCAAAACAAGGCATTGCTTTACAATTCAATTATTTCAAAACTGCTTTACAATTCAATTACAAAACACTCTTTTTTTGAGAGTTGACATTGATTATATAACTAGCTTGTCTATCTTATTCAATAATCTATCTAAATAACGCCAAGAGATATCTTTGTTGGACATACAAATTGTTGAATATTTGTATTATTATATAAAATTATATTTTGTATGTGAATAAATTTTTCTATTTTTCTTATATGATTAATTAAATATTTAATTTGAAAATAATTTATTAATTTTTTATTATATTCTAATTATTTAAAAATTATGATTCAAAATAACATGGAATGAAACATTGATACAAATAGTTATTTTTAAAAGACAATTCGCTTAATACTTATAGACTGTGAGAACTTTGTGTTTATTAGACATTTTTAGGACAAATAAAGTGACTTTTTTCAATGCTTGGACAAAAAAAAATTGAAAGGAGGGAGAATTTGTTGGAAAACAAACTTTCCAATTTTCTAGTACAATGGGTAACTTGTCAAACTTCATATAAATCTCTAGTACAATGGAAAAACAACATCCTAGGTTGTTAATTCCTACCATTTTTCTCTCAAACAACTCAGGATGGTTCCTAAGAGTTGAATCCAACCTCAACTGTAATCAATTGAAAGGTCACACAAAGATCCATATGGTTTTTAAATTCTCTCACCCAATCTCCTAGCCTGTAGGAAACTCAATTGGCCATTCCTGCCACTAATAGTTTACATCAAATCCTATCCTTATTTGATAGGCAGCAAGCTTTCCTATTTGAACTAGTTTAGTTTATCAAATAGTAAAATATCTAATTCTATATATGCAAACCCAAGTTTATTAGTAATTAAGGGGTTGTAATCACATTTTAGATTAAATCTTAGGGGTGGTTTGTATGATGACCCTATATCATTTTGAATTCTTATAAATTAAAATTATGTTTTCTTGTGAATGCTTCAATATAAATAAAGAATACATTTGACTTCATTTCCAAGTTTAATCATATAATGTAAAATATTAAATTTGAACAATATAGAAATTATAAATGAAAATAATTTCCTGTGCCTTGAAAAACCAAAACCTACAAGGGATATGAAAAATAAATTAGAAAATATTTTCAAAAATAAAATAATTTCCCTTGCCTTAAAAAATAGGTATGCTAGTTTTATTTACCAAGAGTTATTCTATTTTATTTACTAAAGAGTTGTTTTATTTTATTTAAAACCATTTAAGAAAAAAAATTACATTGTTTACTTTATTTGTATTTAAAAAGCTATTTTTATCCACTTAAGAATTATTTTATTTTATTTTAGAACTATTTAAGAATCATTTTATTTTACTTTAAAATTATTGTATTTTATAGCATTGTTTACTTCGTTTTTATTTGAAGAGCTGCTTTACTTTTGTATGTAAATTTTTGTTCTACTTTTGAAAAGACCACCAATCATTATTCCAATAATTGGTTTCTCTCATTTTTACTTTGAATAGTATAGTAAATAATATCTTAAATACCTTTATCTAAAAAATGTAAGAAATCAGAGTTATTTTATTTTACTTTAGTACTATTTTACATTGTTTACTTATTTTTATTTGAAAAGCTATTTTTATTTACTGAAGAGTTAATTTATTTAATAAAGAGTTTTTTTATAGTCCTTTTAGTTTATATAAGAGTTATTTTATGTTAGTTTGGAACTATTTAAAAAATATATTTATTTTTTATTTTTAATTATTTAATTACTTTATTTATTTAAGAGTTTAATGTTTTTTAATATCTGTTAGGTTTTTAATAGTTTTTGTTAACACATTCATTTCATTACACTTCACCCCTTGCTACCATTGTAATTACGCCTCTCAACATAATTAGGTATAATAATAGTAATGCTAACAATATTAAAATAATTATGACACTTTAATACTTATATCAATGTCATTAGCTTTATTTCTTTGTCACACCTTATTTATTTTTGCTTAACTTTTTGGTGTTTTCAACCTTTAGATTTTATCCTCCCCTTATCTCATTTTCCAATCCACCTCACCTTCCCTCTCGATCTTTTTAAAGAACATGGTCTGCGATCTACCTCCATTTTTCCTCATCCTGATGCTGGATCACAAAGTGTGATCTAAAACATTGATGCAAAGCTCATACACAATCACAACCAGAAACACTTTAAATCATTATCATAGACTGTGCAAATATGTATGTTATTTATAATAAATGTTATAAATAAATATTGTTAATTCAAACATAAAATCATAATTTTATTTTCATGTTGTTATTACTTAGAAGATAAAATATAATTGGACATGACATTTATAACAAAACCAAAAGGTGTAAGAACTCAATACCTCTGTGGAAAGATTGCAAATATAATGCATGTAATCAAAAAATTCAGTAAATATGAAGAATGCACATTATTGAAACTACCTAGAAAAATGAGAACGTGAGTGGAAAAAAAGATCAAAATTGCCAAGTGAAAAACGGTCGATGAACTGCATTGGAACGATTTACCATGTGAAGGCCACTAAGTGAATTGGATTAATGGTGTGAAAAGGCAATTAAGTCTTCAATATCGTTGACTCTTCAAAATTGACATGGGATATCTACAGTTCCATTGAACATGGGGATGTGTTTGTCTGGTGACTCTACTTAACTTCTTTATCCCTTTATATGTGCCCTGGATAAGATCATTTTGTGATGGCATTTGTTCTTCCTTTTGCTCTTGGGAAATAGAGGCGAATTAATTCATTCACCTGGAAAATATAATTATTTTGTGCAAGCTTGATGGAGAGTGAGGTTTGAAAGGTCACAAGGTTTGGAGGCGAGAGAATCTGTGCATTTTCAACATTGATATGTTGGTTTCCAGGGTGTATAAAGGAAGTGAATAGAATTAGTGAATATTGTTTGGCCCATTCAGCTGCTAAGCATCATGGGAATTCACATAGAGCAGAATAGGTTCAGTGCCTAGGTATTTATACTTCGAGCCTTTAAAATGTTCTTTCAAATAAAAAAGTCTCTAATATTTAGGTGTTCAACTTGATCTGTATAATTATTAGTTTGGATCATCCACTCATATTTCACGAGTAGTAATTAACAAAAACAACAAATAAAATGATGATATTTCAACTTGAATACATGAATACACCAAAGGTTCATACTTTAGTGGACACAATAGTTTGGAAGTTGACCCTTTGTATTCAAACATATTGTAAATGGAAATAATCAGAGACAACATTTTATCAAAATAATTTGTTTTTGGGAGAAAAGAATACCTACCAATTACAGACAAATTGAATGTACATTCAAGTTTTTTAACTAAATAAAAACAAAACTAAAAGGTTTATACTTAAATAGAACAATTGTTTGGAAATTGACCCTTTGTTATCAAACATATTACAAATGAAAATAATCAGAAAACATTTTATCAAAAAAAACTTAAGTTTTTGAAGCAAAAAATGCTACCAATTACAATTACAGACAACACACAACACACATTGGATTGAATGTACATCAAAATTTATTACCAAACAAAAACAAAACTAAAAGCAAAGTGATTTAATTACTCGAATGAATTACACATGGTTTATTGCAACGTTATTTAATACATAAAAGGAGTAAATATTTCTTCTGATGTTGAGCAATAATTTGGAAATTTGAGTGTTGGTTTTGCTAGTTGAAGGATGTCTGTTAATATGATCCTTCTTATCTCTAAATATAGCCCTCTCCCTGTCAGAGTAATTCGTTGGAGTGTGTTGCAGTATTGCTACTACAATTAGATCTTCAATATTGTTGAGACATCAAAATTGACATGGGATCTCTATAGTCCAATTGGACATGGTGATCCATTTGTTCGGTAACTCTGCTTAACTTCTTCCTGCCTCTATATGTGCCTGGATAAGATCATTCTGAGATGGCCCCTGCTTTTCTTCCTTTCGCTCTTGGGAAACAGTGGCAAGATAATATTGGAATTTAAATATGGTTGAGAGACACGTCACTGATTCATGAGATTAGCATAGAATGCATTTGTCCTAGAGCAAGCAACCACTCCGCCAACCTTGAAAACAAGCAAGTCAGTCTTTCCTCCACTCTATTTTAAGGGAACAGTTGCTAATTAATTAAGTCAATCTTGGGCAATTGAGGCACACCTTTCAGTAGAGGCGGCTAGGATAATGATAAGTTTTTTGTGCAAGCTTGATTTGTGATTGAAGTTTGAAAGGTCATAAGGTTTGGACGGCAGAGAATCTGTGCCTTTCCCAGGTCCACCGTTTTGGCCCCTTAGTGATATGTTGGTTTCCAGGTGCATAAATTTAGTGGAAAGAATTAGTGAATATTGTTTGCCATTCAGCTGATAAGCATAATGGGAATTCAGTTAGAGTATAATAGACTTAGTGCCTAGGTGTTCTAAGACGTTTTTCAAAAGAAACTCTCTCCTCCACTTGATCTGTGCGATAATCAGTCAGGGTTCACTTCAAACATTAAAAAAAATTGCTGGCCTAGGGTCCCTAATCTTAGTTAAGAGAAAGAAAAACAAACAAAAAAAGAACACACCTAAATGTAAACAAATCCTTGAAATACTAATAGAATGACAAAGTGATAGAAACTTTATAATAGGCACTATTCATAAACATTGTTAATTCAAACATAAAATCACAATTTTATTTCCACATTGTTATTGTTTGGAAGATAAAATACAAATGCAACATGACATTTATAACAAAACCAAAAGAAGAAGAATTCAAAACCACTAACAAAATTGCAATTGTAATGTCTGCAATCAGAATTCAGTAAATATGAAGAATGTACATTGTGAAACTTCCAAGAAAAATGAAAATATGAGTAGAAACAAGTTCAAAGTTGGCAAGTGAAAGACAGCCAATAAAAAGCTTGCTGCCCATAATTCTGAAATTATAAGGGACATTTGTAGCAAATATATTAAATCACAAAAATTAATATCCAAAGACAACAATTTACCATGTTAAGGTCCACTAAGTGAATTGAATTGAATGAACATTCAAAATTTATTACTAAATAAAAATAATACTAACAGTAAAGTGATTTAATTACAGTGGTTTATTGCAAAATTATTTAATTACATAAAAGTCCAAATATAGAAATTATAAATGAAAAATACTTTCCCTTGCCTTGAAAAAACAAAACCAAAAAACCAAGACATTTTAAGGAAAAAACACTATCCAATGCTATAAACAAACAAAAATATCACAAACTGGCCTCACTATTGTTGGAGCCTGCGATCTAATTTATCAAGAAAAAGAGAAGAAACTCAACATAGCACAAAAGTATAAAACTCGTGAATTAAATATTAATACTTCCTGATGGTATAATTGTTTGATCCGAGTTTATGGAATCAATACATCAATTGGAGGCCTTGTTTTCATTAATAACACACGAAAAAGAACGAGAGAACTGCTTCAAATGTTAATTCAATACAGAGACTCAACTAAAGCATGAAATATATCTCAAAGGCCTCTCCAAATGTGAAAGTAGTTATCAGCTTTTACCAAACAATCCTAAGATTATAACTCCATGACAGATGCACAAAATATCCTCTACCAGAAATCATTATCCGTTGATGACTAACCATTAGAACTCTGGCTCACGGAAGCCTTTTGCATCTCTCTATGATGGTGTATTTTAATATTATAATCCATATATTCATGATAAGAATATGATTGGTGCATGTAAATAGCTAAGAAGCATGAAAATTAATGCAAGATCCTAGTCCGTAGGAGCCAAAGATTTCCAAAAAGTAAGCCTTTCTAGTGAATCTGCTCCGCCAAAAGATAAAGAAAAGGCACATTAATTTTTTTCGGTTTAAAGTCTATGTAATGGGGCCCTATTTATGGTACAACCATTGACGGCTGTCGCTGAAGAATTAAGAAAATGGTATAAAGAAAAAACTGACTGCAGTATGGCATGCTTCCTTTATATTTCAATCATTTATATCATTTTCTGTTGAGAATTGAGTTTGTTGTAAGGCTAAATAACATATGGTCTGCTTTTCTGGCAGAAATAAACTCTTGAGCAAACAAATACCAATAATATAAGTTTGACTTATGTATCACATATATATTTCTTTAGTTCTATCCAGAATCACTGCTTACATATAGTATCTGGAAAATGGCAATCTATCCGTGATTTAAACGGTCTGAAGGAATGTAAAAAGAGCTTGGAACTGCAATAATCTATCATCCAAGTACCTAAAGATGGCAATCATGTATCACCTTTAATCAAAAGGTAAAGACCTATGATAGTGAACTTTCTTGAAATAAAGAGAACTTGATCATGAGGAATGAAAGAAGATGAGTCATATGAAGATGAAGGATATATAAAGGCTTGAAAGCATGCATCAGTTGATAATCTTTGAGTTGTCCTACGCCACTCTTGAGAAGCTGGCTATCTTCAAACACTTAGTTATCTTCAAGTATCCCCACATGCCTTAATATCTCTCAAAACAGGGCACTGCTTTACAGTTCAATTATTTCAAAACAGGGCTCTACTTTACAGTTCAATTACAAAACACTATTTTCTGAGAGTTGACATTGATTATATAATGATCAAATACTAAAAGTTCATACCTGTAGACTGTTGAGGTCTGGATTAATTAAAAGCCCTTCTGGTCTGAGATCCAACATGAACAAAAATGTGCATTGATTTAAAGCCCCTTTTGGTCCTCTCCAACCTCAAGGAAAGGCTCAGATTGATTAAAACTTCTTTCTGTCCGATTCAACCCAATGAAAACACGTGGATTAATCAAAAACCCCTTTTGGTCTGATCCAACCTCATGAATACGCCTGGATTGATTAAAACCCCTTTGCTGTGCTGCTCCAACCTCAACAAGTCTTTCAGTTAATGGCAAGATCAACAGACTTACCCTTGTACTTTTCAAACAACTTTGCTGCCTCCGGACTACCCTTTAGAAACTTATCGGCAAAACGTTGTTCACCTAGATCATACACATTAGCTAGACTTCTGGGAAGCCTGGATGGTTCTGTTTCCCTTAAAAATTCAATTACCTTATGGCGTGGTTGAATCCTATTCTCTATGCTATAATTTAAAAGACGATGATACACAACCACAATGTTTGGCTGAAAGCCAGCAGTATTTTTCAAGAAATCCATGTTTTTCTTTATCTTATCAATGCTATTAGTGAGCGTATGAGGAGCCCTTCTTACAAACTGTAAGATCTCATCCTCCAAAAGACCGAGCGTTGCCAAAAGCTTTAATTTATTTTCAAAATTTTCAAGCCCAGAACTATCAACTGCTGCAAGGGCGTTTGCAAATGCTTTCGACCCCTCCAAAATTCCGAGGTTTCTCACATATTCAATCTCCAATTTCAGTGACTCTTCACTGCGATAAATTAAATGGGGCCTTACTGTGATTAAATGTAAAAGAAGTTCATCTTGCATACTTGATTGCTTTAAAATATCTATTTTAGGTTTCAAATTGTCAGGTTTCAAATTGTCAATTTTATACAACAACAGAACCCTAGGATGCCGCATGAGAGCTTTGCACAGATTAAGCTTTGAACCAAATACGCCTACAAGCATGGTAATTTTAGGCCTTATGTGTTGTTCCAAATTGCAACAGAGCAAACTGGGCGCTCGACTTATGATGTGTCCCAGGTTACTGTCAGTAAAACCTAATGCCTTCATGAACTCAATCTTGGGCTTTAACTGAGTATCCACTTTGCGCTCCAAATTATTTGGTTGTAAGGAAAACGATTTTACTTACCTGGTCTTGGGTGAAACCCAAGTCTCTGAAGAGCTGGATTGCCTGCTGGGCTCTGTGGATGGATTTAATTTTGAACAAATTTCCCCTCCTACTACCAATCGCTAAAACTTGGGACTCGGATAACCCACATTCATCTAGTAAGAATTGGGTCATAGCAATTTTTCGTCTATTCCTGCAATCTTCTTCTGCTTCTGTTGGTGGTTTATTTGAGGATATGACATCAGACAATTTTGAGGTCGAGAACAAAGAAGATTTTGAGAGAAAACCGTATGGTAGAGAGTGCCTGAATGGTGAGAGAATGCGTTTGAGGAACAGCATTGTATGGGTATTCACCAAATCAAACTCTGAGCTCAATCAAACCCTAGGCAAGTGATCCAAACTACAGGGACGCTTGAAGAGAGCAATATACTTGGAAAATGAATAGGTTACTACTGAAAAAAAGAGTCTGGAAGATACATGAAACTCACGTAACTGAAAAAAAGAGTCTGGAAGATACATGAAACTCACGTACCAGAAAGTGCAAGGAACCATGTGTTTAGGGCGTCATTACTAAATTAGCAACGCTTATTGCGAAGAATAAAGTGGGGAAACAAACTTAAAACAAATAACTTGGTATGAAATTTTTTATATCATCAAGGATTTAATTGTATTATTTATGAATTAAAACAAGTTATTAGCTAACAACTTTGAATTAATGGTAAAAATAATGTGAAATTGAATAAGCAAAATTTTTATGTTTCATCTTTTCGAGAATTTTGTGTTTAGAATCTGTTTAATTTTTAATTGGTTTTTATTTTTTGTCAAATTTATTTTTTCAATGTATTTGTGTAAGTGGCTAAAGGTTCTTTTAGTATTTGGAATAAATCAAAGATTTTATATTGATCTGGAGCTTGTTTATCAGAGGTTCCACCTCTAAGTAGAACTATTGTATCGAGAGTTGATGGATAATCAAGAACTTTTTGATCGGGCATTCTTATTGTATAAGTAACTTTTTACTTTTCACTCTTTGTAAAAACTATTTGTATTTCTTGTCTTGTCAAAGATATGGTAGGTTCTAGGAATAGTTGAAAGTTTCGCTAGAGGTGGTCTAGTTGCTTAGAAACAAATCGAAGCATTCACTTGTTGCAAGAAGCAAATGGGTGTGCAATAAGATGTTGGTTTTCGATGAACCCCCAACTAAGCAAGAATAGAGGGTGATCAATGATAAAAAAGAGGCAAAGGAGAGATCAAAAGAATAATAGATTCTAGAAACCATGAGATCTTCTGATTAGTTCTCAAAAAAGTTTTAGTTTCCAACATAACTAAAAGATTTGACAAAGGTATTAATGGGGAAAATTTTAGTAAACAATGAGTCAGATCAATGTTGAGAGGTTGCAACATAAAGTAGTGTTCTAACTTTTAAGGGTTCTTGGTACCAAGGGAACCTCCAAATTGTTCTCATTCCTACTACTTAGTTCCTAGTGAGGATAAAAGTGCAAACAAAGGATATAGAGCATGAATAGAAAGTGATGTCGAGGGTTTAGAGTGGCCTAGGAATTGTCAAGACTTAGGAGTAGATTAGGAGTTGTTGATGGTTTGAGGTGGAACATGAACTATCAAGATTTCCTAAAAGGTCAAGAATTGAACAATGGATGGAATGTCCAGGCTTGCAACTTCCAATAGGAACCATCGGGGGGTACAAGAACATTTCAAAAGTTTCTAATAGGTTAGGAACTAGATATGAAAACTTAAAGGACACTTTTAAATTTGAAATGATAAGGATGTGATTTTAGAATCATATAATGTCCCAATAACAAGGAATTTAGGAGATTGTAAAAACTCGTGTAAATTCACACCTCCGACTTTCCATTTTTGAAACAATATTTTTCTATAGTAATTTTCTATTTGTGTTTGTTTATCTTCCAAGTTGGTGCTTTTGGGCATCAATCTTCAATCCTCATTTTTTCTCAATTCTATATTAATGGAATTGAAGAGTTCAAACTGAAAGTTTTCTTTAGTGCTTAGGTTGGTAAACTTCTCTTGGTTGTGAAATGCTTTTCCTTTCAATACATTGGTCATCCTACTTTTAATCTCTCTAATCTGCTATTTCAAAATTGTCTCTTGCTTCTATGCAAATGTGATAATTTCTTTGATTTCAATCATAAGATGATGAATTTAACATCTAACAAGATGCAATTGTCTATGATTAGCTAATCTATATTGATCTTGGAACTTCGTTAAAAAATCTAAGAGCAAAAGATTATGAATGATGATCGATTGACAACATATTCAATGAAGAGCATTGCATTCATAACTTGAAATATTATGTTGCTTCAATTTCAATATCATAAAGTTCCTAATATTATTTATATGGATTTAGGAACCAATTTTGGGTATAAGTTATAAATATTTTATTATTATTTATATAAAAAGAGGATAATTTTCAAGTGTTCTCCATTTAAAATATTATTTATCTAAGTTACAATATAATAAGTTATAGCAATCTAAAGTATTTTGTTTTAAAGGGTTATAGTAGCTAGTGTTTCCATTCTACAACAAAAATTAAAATTAGTAAAAAACATTAGTAAAATATGTTGTTTTATGCCTGGCAATTGCATTTGCTTGAAATTTTCTAAAACTTTGCATCAAATTCATTTTGTGCATATCCTACAATCATAGTGTTCCTTGAGACCACAAACCTTCAAGGTTTTTTGTTAAACAGTTCACATTCCCTATTGATGCCTCCATTTTTGCAAATAAATCTAGTAGGGAAAATAAATGGGCTTGCAAGCTAAGTGGGCTTAACCTTGGATAAAACTATGTGGTTAAGCACACTTGAGCTAGAGTAGTACTAGGATGGGTGACCTCCCAGGAAGGCCCAGTGCTTCACCTTTGTGAGCATCACCTAGATGCAATGAGTGCTAAGTGGACCATTCATTATCACGAGAGATGGATTCTTGTGAACCACTACTCATGAAACATGGTTCAATGAGTTTGACTTGTAAAACTACATGGTTGAATCCTAATAGCAATATCACAAAATCCCTTTATCCGTTATGCTTTGGTGAACACCCATACCCTATTCCAATGTGTTTGTCTTTGCTCATGGAATCCATGAGATCATTCCTTTGACATTTTCCTCCAATTAGCTCTCATGGCTTTTTCTTTGATTCCAAGTTCATTTGTTTAAGGTGTCGAGGCTTAGGGATTTTTCCAACACCATGGGAACCTCTGACAAGTTCCCATTCTCCCTTATGTCACTACAAAGATAATAAATCATGAATGAGAGGTAGTGGCAAGGGTCTTAAAGTCTTTAGGAAATATCAAGGCTTAGGGGTGGATTGGGAGCATAATGTTTCTATCAAGGTTTTAAGAGGCCTCTTACTCCCGTCCTAGATGCATGCTAAAGACATAAGTCCCAATGTGCCAACCCAATAAAGGATGAAATCACATTCCCTCAGGATTTTCATCCAATTAACTCCAATTCTATTTTATGTGCTTCTAGGTTATTTATTTTCAAGTGTCGAGGCTTGGGGAGGTTCCCGACATCATGAGAACCTCTTACAAGTTCCCATTTTTCCTTATGTCATCAACAAAGCTAATAAACCATGAATAGGAAGTAGTTTTTGACGGTTTTGGTGACTTTAGGAACTATCAAGGCTTAGGGGTCAATTGGGAATAAATTATTTCTATTGAGGTTTTTGAAGGTCTCGTACTCCCATCCCAAGTGCATATTAATGATGCAAGGTCCAATGTGCTAGCCCAATAAAGGATGCGATCACATTCCTTCGATATTTTCCTCCAATCAGCCCTCATGTTTTTTTGTGCATTCAAGTTCATTTGTTTGAGGTGTTGGGGCTTGGGGAGGTTCCCAATACCATGAGAACCTCCGATAAGTTCACATTCTCCCTTATGTCACTAACAAATCTAATCAATCATGAATAGAAAGTAGTGTGTGCTTCTAGGCTCATTTGTTTGAGGTGTCAAGGATTGGGGAGGTTCTCAACACCATGGGAACCTCTGAAAAGTTCCCATTCTCCCTTATGTCACTAATAAAGGCCATAAATCATGAATGAGAGGTAGTGTCAAGATTTTTAGTGTCTTTAGGAATTATTGAGCCTTAAGGGTGGATTGGGAACAAATAAAAAATCTACACCTCTTTGATCTCAGTACTAGAAATGGTATCAAGGCATCAAGGTTTTGAGTCTCCTTGTCATGTGATTCATGGATAATGAAAATCCCAAGGCTTTCAAATGAATCTTTGATGTGGTATTGGTTCATTTATAACATACTTAGCTTCAAAAACTATTGCAAAAATTAGAAATCCATTCTTGATATTTACTGACATGTCAGTTATTTGTATACATGCCAATCTCCTTGTGAAATAATATAGAAGCAAAACATGTAAAATTCATTGTCATAAGAAAATCCTAAAGAATTTTTAGGAACATCTAAAAAAATTGAAATTAAAGACTTAATATTTCCTCTTGAGAGCATGCATAATCTATAAGAACATTCAAGAGAATGACTTCTTTATATGTAGGAAGCCTATCATTTGGTACATTGCCAAGACTTTCTTGAAGTGTTAATTTTTTATAGTTCATCTATATCGTCTATAGAGGCTCAAATAAAGGAACATATTACTATTTTCCATTCACTTTGTAAATGCTAATAAGGCTTAAGTGAATGGGGGAACAATCATCATTTCTTCTTAGGAGAAAAATCACTGTTGCTTCTTTGGGGTCAGGTTCTAATTATATACTTTCAAGCTTTTACGAAGTGAGACATTCCTAATAATTGTGTTGTTCAAAAATTGTCCATATCATGTTCATCAGTATGATATAAAATGCATTTCACATAAAATGTTTGTTTTAAATGGATTTCTTGACATTTAAACACAGGAGTGGATTTACAAGTAGCTTTCAAAGAAAAGAAATCAAGTCCTTAAAATAAACCAACACATAATCAACATATAATTTTTAGCAACACATCGAACAACTATACAACTACATATAAGGTGAATTTTACAATGAAATTTTAATACAACAAACACCATTCTCTATGATAATCATAATTTTCAAAATTTTAGGATAAGAGATGTAATACAAAGTGAGACATTCCTAATAATTGTGTTGTTCAAAAATTGTCCATATCATGTTCATCAGTATGATATAAAATGCATTTCACATAAAATGTTTGTTTTAAATGGATTTCTTGACATTTAAACACAGGAGTGGATTTACAAGTAGCTTTTAAAGAAAAGAAATCGAGTCCTTAAAATAAACCAACACATAATCAACATATAATTTTAAGCAACACATCGAACAACTATACAACTACATATAAGGTGAATTTTACAATGAAATTTTAATACAACAAACACCATTCTCTATGATAATCATAATTTTCAAATAATTAGGATAAGAGATGTAATACAATTGTGTAGTTGCTCAAACACACCCTTTTAACTTCAAACCAACAAATTCAACTCAATATATGAATGTCCAGTCATGCAAATTGCTGACGCTCACCCTTTCAACTTCAAACTAACTACTTCCACTCAATATGAAATCAAAGAAAAGGTTCAACATTCCCATAATTAAATAGAAACATCTAACTTGTTCTATGTTAACTATGAATGGCTCCTTTGATTGACACTCAAGACTAAAGCATACTTTCACTTTATAATAGGAGTTTTGAAAGAAAGGTTGTAGAATAGTGCCACATTTGTTACAATCAAACTTGACTTGTTGTAATTGAAGAAAATCCCTAGACTTCATAGTCACTACCCCTCCAATACGAATCATAGTATTTAAATGAACCTGGACTTATTTGTTGTCTCTGATGTATTAGTTTTTTTCATATATTCAATGGTATAATACTAAAAACAAAACAAGTGTAATAATGTTTTGTAACGCCCCACCATGTGAACCCCAAAGGACAACAAAACATGACAATTTTTTTTTTTAAAGTGAAACATTGCATAAGATAAATGTATACATTCATTACATGAAAAGAAATTATGCATTTATAGTCATCTAGGTCCTCTGGGGTACACAAAACGGTCATTATGAAACCCAAACTTGTGTCAAAATGAAAGTGAATAAAAACCAAGATTACATAATGATATCATACATTCATTCAAGATTAATAGAGAGGAAAATGATACATCATTTTATTACAATTCAATTCATAGTTCCATGATGCAACTGTGGAGCATATTTCCATAGATACAACACATCAAGGATACAATAGTACATTACATAATGCTTGGACCTTATATCAACGAGAAGAGTACACCAATTACAAGGATAATACATTAATGGAGAATAGGGTACAAAGAGAGAAATAGTGTTCAACAAGGTGAAGCTCTGGAAACTTTGCATCCGCTTTCGCATCACGAACACAACCTGGGAACCGAATGGGGTGCATAGCACATTCTACCTGACCATGTGGACCTGAAGGTCCACTCCCCATGCTAGGAGTTGATAGGAAAGACCCACGACCAAGACAGAACGATCACAAGACTAAACCACAAGGTCAACCAAACATAAGATACAACAATCTCAATGACCACTTACAAATTGACTACTTCCAGAGGCATACAAAAGTTAAAAGCAAGGGATACTATAACACCAATAATCATATACTCTCAACTGAAGGGTTCCCAAAGAAACTCACATCATGGCTTGGCCTATAAACTCGTCAAAACGGAAAATAATTCAATGGAGAATACAATCAACATGAGAACGTAAAAATCAACCTCTTCATCTCCCAACACAATTCCATGTGACGAAACTTAAAAGCATATTCGATACTCCACTTGTTTATACATTCCCATTCAATTTGACAAATAAACTAACTCAATAAGAACACGAAAGGATTATTTATTGAATAATGATCTAACTTCAATGTTCAATTTTTAAATCATAAAACTCAATTGAATCAAATCCCACCTGGTAACTTTAGATTATTAAATTTTATTTTATTTACACCTCTACATTGAAAACCTTTAATTAAAATAAAGAACTATGACAACCTATAGTATGCAACCCATAAGATTTCTCTTGATTTATAATTCCTAGCATATGCATTTGTTTATTTCAAAATAATTAAAATTAAAATATAACCTATACATTTGTTAGTTCAAAATAATAAATTTAATTAAAATGTAGCCTATTTGTTTATTTCAAATGAATAAACTTAATCAAAATATAACATTTACATTTGTTGACTTCAAACCTCAAATCTAATTTAAATCCAACACAGTCGTTTTATACACAAATCACCAATCTAATAGTGAAGGAATTTGTAAATAACTTTATCTTTAAATATCTTGAAAATAAATTTAATTTTTGAATTCACTTGAAATAAATCTAATTTTTAAATATACTTGAAAATAAAACTAACTTTAAATATATACTTGAAAATAGATTTAGTTTTAAATACATTGAAAATAAATCTATTTTAAATATACTTAAAAATAAATTATTGATTACATGATGTTGCTTTAACTCTCAAAAACAACTAACTCTTTAAATATACTAAATTAAGTTACCTTTCATTGTTTGATGATAATTGACCAAAATCCCAACTTAAATAACATTTATAAATATATAATTATGATTTTTCCTTACTTCTTACTCTACTTATAGAGGACAAAATAGAGATGTTTCCTTTCACGGAAATTAATACACTATTTTAGGCTTATATCTATATTATAACCTGATTAAACCATGCAAATTCAAATGCAATTCTATATGATTAAATGACTATTCTGAAATAAAGTATTTACTTACTCCAATTTGACTACATCTAAATTTTTCCTTCTTTAATTTTAATAAAAATAAAATAAAAATTACAATTCTTAATTGATAGATTATAATTACCAATATCTATCAGTCGTTTAATAACCCATAAAAAAGTTACTATTAATAGTATCCATCATTGTAATATTTTATAAACTAATCAAATACAATAATATCAATGAATGAATGAAGTTAAAGGGATATCGAGATTAAATTAAAAACACATTTACCGACATAACTCCATTAACTTTATATATATATATATATCCTGATAAAACAAGTCAATGATTTGGTTTTCGTGTTGTATATTTTCTTTCAATATGATAAATAAACAATTTTAACATATTCATACCGCAATAACCATCCTCAGGAAAATTTGGATAGGCCTGAATGTAAAACAGAGAAGCATAAAAACGACAACAAACTGTTTGATAAAACGCCTCAAATAAATGAGGTCGCTAGGGGTGCAAGGTTGCAGGATATGCATAGAATGGATTTGTTGAACAGGTTTTAGAAAATTCCAAGCAACTGCAATTAACAGGTGTATGGCCAGATTCCATCACCTTTTCCTGCATATTTGATGCCTGTGCTGAATTGGGAGTTTCTGGACGAAGGAATGGATACCCATCGACGCATAAGAGACATAAGAATTTTGTCAGATATAATAATTGTGACTACCTTGTTGACACATAAGCAAAGTGAGGATGCATAGACAGTGCCGGTGAATTGTTTGGCAAAATACCTCAAAGGAATGTGGTCTCATGGAATGCAATAATGGCAGGAATGTGGCACCCTGGTAGACACACAAGCAAATTGTTGAGGCATAAAGGCACGAGAGCTATTTGACAGAATGCCTCAAAGAAATGGTGTCTCAGGGCTGCGATGAAGCACAGACAAGGCACATGAATTGTTTGACGAAATGCCTCAATGAAATGGTGTCTCAGGGTTGCGATGAAGCACAAACAAGGCACGTGAATTGTTTGACAGAATAGCTCGAAGCAATGAGGTCGCAGGGAATGCAGCGGCTGCAAGATATGCACAAAATGGATTTATTAAAAAGGCTTTAGAAACTTTCAAGCAAATGCGATCTGTGAAAGCATATATAAGGCACGAGAACTGTTTGATAGGATGACCAAAATATTTGCGGCCTCAAGGAATGCAATGTTTGCAGGATAGGCCTGTATAAGAAATGTGGGTGCACAAACATGGCATGCAGACTGTTTGACATAATGCCTCAAAGGAATGGGGTCTCCTGGACTGTGCAGGTTGCAAGGTATGTTCCAAAATGGATTCGCTGGAAAGGCATTGCAAACTTATACACTCTCTAATGTCTAAATACTTTAGCTGTGATAGGTTGCGAATGGTATGAGGGAGATTATTTAAATTTATACGCTCTCCAAAGTCTAAACACTGCAGCCTTGGCATAAAAAGAAACTCCTCTATTAATTAGGGTTCCAAAATTATCCTCTGTCCATTTTCAACAACAAAACAGTTCAGGATTCCTAGAAGGCATCTATGGTTATGGTATTACCAGGTGGATAAGATAGAGAGCTACAAAATTAACTGGAGATTTACAGTGTAGTCAGCAGTGACAGCAGTGACAATCTGGACCTCAATCTTTGATTGAAATTTAGAATCTTTTATGAGCAATATCAATTTTGAACTTGAAATATATGAGAAGCCTACCTCAAGGGCATGGTCTCTACTGGTTGCATGCAGCGAACCGAGCAAAGAAAGGAGAGGGTGCAAAAATGACGCAGCTGAGTGAATGGTTCCCAAAACAAAATTTAATTTCCAAAAGGAAAGAAACAATGCACACAATGAATGGGGACGCCCACCCCAAACAGCTGGGATACCATTTCACAGAGGATAAAAGGGCGCCAACCACAAACAGATCCAACAAAATTAAGAGAATAGAAAGAACCGAACCCACAACACTGTGAAACAGCACGAATTCAAGAAATTTTTAAATCACATATTTGAACAAATATATTAAATAGAATAATATACCAAAATAGAGGCAACTTACATTAATTCAACAGAAAAAAAAACACATACACCACCGTTTGCCATAAATGGACGCCATAACAGCATAAATTTAGCAACTGAAGGTGGAGACGATATGCTGCAATCCCTAAAATTCTCTTTGCAGAAAAACTATTTTTACTTTTACCTCCGCACAATATAGAGGGAAATTTCCTCTTTTTTTTGTTTTCAATTCCCGTATGTTCTGTTTTTGCAAAAATTGCTGAATGAATGATTTCACCCAAATTTCATTTTTCGATAGCAAATGAGATAGGTGTCAAATTCAGAAATTCCAATTTTAACACCCAGCAATAATCTTTTACCCTGTTTAACCACTTGGAGGAATTTACAGAATTTAGAAATCTAGCCTCCACTAAGGTTTAATTTCATCTACGGGTAAAAATTTCATTCTTAAATTAATATTTTACCCGCTAAGAATACATTATTACATTAAATTAAATTAAACTTAAACTTAAACCTACCCCATTTAACATTTTATGAGGGTAACATTAAATCAACCATTTCATCCAAGATTTCAAAAAATATATTTATATTTTTGAATAACATTCTTAACAACAATTAAATAGATAATATTATTTAATTGACTAAACAATATTATTTAATAGCTAATTGGGAATTTACATAGCCAAAATTAAAATATTATTCTATTTATAATTAAGACAATTAAAATAATATTCTTTTAAATTTTCAAACTAATTTAATATTTAGTTAAATCCTTGATAATTTCTCCAAATCACCTTACTAATTAAGTTTGATGCTTAATTAAATTAATTTCAACAATAATAATAATAACCATCACTAATAATGATAACCCATCAGAATCAAACAATTAACAGATTAAGATTAACGTGTAAAACAAACATAAGACAAAACAATACCAAACAAGACGGGGTACTAACAGACGACATCAACAAACAATGATGGGATGACAGACGCAGACATGGATGCTTTCTTGTCAAATCCATTTTCAACTTCATACCCATTGGGATTTATAAGGCTCGCCCTGTCCTGACAATGTAGGTGGAATCGAGGCTTGGGTACCTGCAATCATGTATAAAACCAAGTGTCAAAACAACATATACATCCAATGCCATACACACCATAAGAGAGAATTGCACTGTGGCAGGGCGCTCACAGATGAGTGATGCAACACTGTCCCTCTCACCTGAACCTCAATCAATAATCATATTCTACACAACATCATCATTAAACGATAAGTACACAACTACATAAGCATAACATCAAACACATATGTCCATATATCAAAAGTAATAGTGTCATAAACAACCAAGTCCAGTAAGCAAAATTGTCAACCAACCAAACAACATAATAAAACAATCACCAATATAATCTCGAATATGCATCTAGCATAAGCAATATCTAAACGACATCAATCACACACAAAAAATATCATAGGAGTACAGTAACACGAGAGGCACTACATGTTCTAAGTATTGTTTTCAAGGAACCAACTCTACCATAGATATAGAATGTTTGCTTAAGTGATAGAAATGGAATGAGCATGAAACAATGAATAATCATTGAACAAAAAATTAAACAACACATATGTTACCATGACAGATACATTAGAGACACCCACTAAGAATCAAAACTATGGTAGCTAAGTGTGTGTCTCTTAACACCAACTAGAATCAACAAGTTACAATCCAAGCTCTCTTTAGAACCACCAAGATTACTGTGCACTACTATGAACAACATCTCTACATTGCTTTTTTATAACTATGCTTTACAACTTAAAAAACCTCAAGATATTTCCTACACTTAACTGGAACATAAACTTCGTCTCTAGATTCCAGTACAAGAGCCTCAAGGGTATATTTATGCATAGATTGGATGGAAATAATCATATAAAAGACAAAAAAAAATTCATCTCAATAGTTAGGATGCAGCCCCTTTTAGGTTGATATCATAAATGTCAATGCATCGATTTCAAGACTTTGGAAAATGAGACTAACAATAACCATGCCTTTAGTCCTTATTACCGCAAAACCAAGTGGAAAGCCTTTGCAAAGCAAAGACTTGACTATATGCATTGTATTTTTCAATAAAAATAGAACTCTTGAAGAGTTGCTAACAACAGTGGACTCCAAGAAAATTAGAAACAAAAATTTTGCATAAATGCATTGATATTTTGGTGTTCTACATTTAAAAGACAAAACACAACTAACAAATCTTTCAAGATTGCTTGAGTTTCCAATATGAGTGCCTTAATCTATTGAGGAAAGACTTTATTAGTCATCTAAGCAAATCAAAGTCAATAGAATAAATCCTGACAACAGAAAAAACAAAGAACACAAGTGACTAATTTAATTCATCTAAACAAGAGTTAGCTTCTTGGTCAATCCAATGGGCTTTCATCCACCATAGAAAGCCCCCTTTGATTTGAGGCTACAGATGGCAATCAGAGAATTCAGTATGCAAGAGCGGCTTGTGGTTGAATTTCAATGCATCAAAAGAATGAGGCTAAGCAGTCAAATAAGCATATTACTTTTACTCATCCTCAATGAACCTTCTAGAATATATGGAAATTCTTCCTTTTCTCTACTTAGTATTGCTTGTGAAAAGAAATTTGCTATGTAAAACTTTACTTTCGCCTCCATGTAGCTCATTCAACCTTACTACTGTTTGATGTCATAGCTGTTTTCTATTTTTTGTTGAAGTTTTCTTTCAATGGTGAAAACTGAAAATAATGTTTTTTTGTCAAAGTTTTCATTCAATGGTGAAAAGAATGTTAGGAACATCATAGGAAGGAAAGTAGGGAGGAGGGTTAGGGAGTCAACATATATCTCATTGTGATAAGGTTTATTTTTCATATTGTATTGGAGTTATGATCTGACATATTTTTATGTAGTAAGTATGATGTTTGCTTTTATATGAAATGTTCTGATATAAAAATTTGAAAAAAAGTTTATGAGAGATTGTTATTATAAAAAAAATTTTAAAAATTAAAACTAAATATGTTAATTACACTAATTAATTAATGTAAGCAATAAATATAGGAACTCATTTAGATAACAAAGTTGTGGGAAATAAATATAAAAGAATTGGAACATTAAAACTCTTCAAGAATATAGATATCTAAAGATGATTAAATATAGATTTAAATTCTTGTCGATTTATCGAATTAAAGTGTTCCTATAATGATATGCGAATTATTTCTTATAATTATCAAAAGATGAGCATATGTCAAATGAATATAATTGAACGCGACTTTGGTTAGAAGGACATCAATAAATTATGCAAAGATGTTTAGTTGGCTCTTGGAAAGAAAGGAATGGATGGGAGTTTTATCCAAAATTTAACTTAAATTTTAAAAAATTGAAGATCAAATCCATGACCATAAGGTTAGCCTCACACCCATGAAAATGACTTGGGACATTGGAATGATAAAAGATTTCTTCATGCATATATACTCTTCTCCAAAAAATTTATCACAAGTGTGAGAAAAAGTATAATCTTGTCCATTAGATTAAAATAAAAAAATATTAGCGCTCCATTCCCTACCAATCTATGTTCCATACAAGTCCCCCCTCACAAAATGATACCTATCATTTCCCCATTAACTCAATCCTCTCAATCAATCCAAGCTCTTGTTTTTCAAAACAATTGAAACCATCTCTAATCTTTCATCCAAAAATTTATAAATTGGACCTCTTGGCAGCCATCTGGATCATCTACCTACATGCTAATGTTACACTAGTGCTTTAGAGAGCTAACTACATGTATACCACTAAGTTCATCCTATCTTTGAGAACAAATAAAGAAGAGAATTGGATGCAACTCTTCTTCATCTAGCTCAATCCAAGGTTATAAAAAGGAAGGAAATAAAATGAGTTTACATTTGTGTTTATCTCTTTGTGTTTAATTTTAAATATATATTCCACTTACTTGAGTTTGCATATGTAGACATCCAAATTTGGACACTTAATTTATCCAAATTTATCACTTTTCGTCTAAACATTCTCTTATTCGAGTTAATTAAGTAATATTACTATTATTTAATTAATATCCTTAATCCTGCCAAATCCCTAAAGTATTTAATTAATTAAATACCTTACCCTCCTTAATTCTTTTTTCATCAAATAAATTAAATTATATTTATTTAATTCGTCACATGTCATTTTCATCTAATCCTAATCCATTTCCTAATCTCTTCATTAAGGATGTGCACATGCCTAATCCTTGATTAGGATGTGTCACATCCTCCAACTTTTGCAAGTTGGCTTTTAATCTTAATTAGCCACTAATTATCCTCTAATTACTGATTAATTAAGCCTAATCATTCTCCAAGGAATTTTTAATTCCTTTTTATTCTTCCTAGATTCCCCTCTTTTATGTGTGAATTTTTAATTCACATTCCATCCTTCCAAGGCTTCTAGAACCTTGGACTTGTCACAATCTCCACATGTGACCAACCTTGGACTTGTCACAATCTCCACATGTGACCAAGTCCCACCTTTTTGGAGCTCATCTTTTATCTTTTAGACTTTCCTAATTCACATTTATTTCCCCAACCACCTTTCCTTTTCCCATGTAGATTTTTGAGGAATTCCAAAATTCCTCAAATGACCCTTTCACTCCCACTTGGGAACAAGAAATCCCTTTTTGTGGAAATCTCCTCACTCCCCAAGGTGCATGTCCTTTTTCCACCTCATGTACCTTTTTGACACCTCATCTCCATCTCATATCCCCTTATCCACTTCACCCTCCACATGTCAAGATGTGAGGGTTTGTGGGTTCTCAACCCACCATAGCCCTTCATCTTGGCCTTGTTGGAGCAATCTTGACCGTTGAATTCTCTAGAGAATTCAAATTCTCCTATAAATACCCCCTCCTCAAGGGCATTTTCAACACTTTTTGCATTCTCATAACTATATGCTGCCAATTTGAATCTTCAATCCTCTACCATCATCTAGCCATCTTTTTAATCATTTGCACCCCTAATCTTGCATTTAGCCATTCAAACAATCATCTAAGGAGCACACAATCCATTCCAAGCAAGGGTCAATCAAAGGGATATCAACAACAAGAGAGGTAAAATTGTTTGTGTTTCATTTTATTTACATTCCTTTTCGTTATATCACTCTTTTGGCTAATCTTGAGGTGTCCTTGGTATTTTGTTATTCATATTTCTAAGTTATTTTGCACATTTAGAGTAGGATAGATATCAAGGTATCACATTTCTGGCACGCCCGGTGGGACCCACAAACGGGTTCTTACATTTAACCTTTGTTTTAGTTAAGAACTGTGCAGGAAAAGGTCACAGAAAGGCGGAAGCACCCCGGTTTCTACTGCAGAAAGGCGGAAGCGCCCCTATTTCTGCCGCAGAAAGGCGGAAGCACCCTCTGCCTTGTCGCAGAAAGGCGGAAGCGCCCTCGGGTCTACTACAGGAAGGTCGAAGCGTCCTAAATCTCAAAGTTTTTCCTTTTTTTTAACGAGTGTGCAATAATTAGGGGTAAATTTAAAAGGTTTTTCTAACACGTTTCTTGCAGTAGGAAGGACACAACTTTCCTGTTCTCCTCAAAATCTAACAAAGTGTATCGCAGAGGGGCGGCAGCGCCCCACCTTCTTACGCAGCGCCCCACCTTTTACGCGGCGCCCCGCTTCTTACGCAGCGCCCCACCTTTTACGCGGCGCCCCGCTTCTTACGCAGCACCCCACCTTCTTACGCAGCGCCCCGTTCTTACGCAGCGCCCCACCTTTTACGCAGCACCCCGCTTCTTACGCAGCGCCCCATTTTTACGCAGCGCCCCGCTTCTTACGCAGCGCCCTGTTTTTACGCAGCGCCCCACTTTTATGCAACGCCCTTTACTTTGCCGCAGAAAGGCGGAACCGCCCCACATCTTGCTGCAGAAAGGCGGTAGCGCCCTCTGCCTTACCGCAGAAAGGCGCAAGCACCCTGATTTTGCTGCAGAAGGGCGAAAGCACCCCAAAACAGCACAGTTTGGAAGGTAAAACAGTCAATTTTGCTTCGTTTTTGCTCCCTTTTTTGTTGTTTTCAAGTAGTAACCCTCTAACATTGTTTTGGCAAGGATATTGGTGTTTTTTGCTAACGTTTTGCAGCATATTGTGGCGTAATTTGACCAAGGAAGAAGAAGAAGATTAGCTAACATTTGCTTGCAGGGCCATTTATTTGATCAAATTTCTGAAATATATATATATATATATCTTTGCTGTTTTCGAGCATAGTCTAATTAGGGGGATTGAACTTTGTTGTTTGCTGTGATTGCTTGTTTTTGTGCTACCCAAGGGGGCATTAATTTGTTTTCACTTTCCCCTTGCACTTCGTGTGAGCCTGGGGAGTAGTTGGAAACGGTTAGTGTCTTCTTCCTAGTGGGACCTGCTTGGGGATTTCATCACCCCAAGGGACGATTCCAACCACGCGTACCGGCGGGGTATATAAAGGGGGGAGAACGAAAGTTGTACCCCAATCCAGATGCGTCATAATTGGCGGACCGTCGAAGCTAGGGTGATACCTAGATAGACGTGAAGAGTTGGTCCAGCCTTTCAAGATCTCGCCGGGGTTCCCCGACTCACGCCAGGACGACCGTGTTCACTACAGCCTCACGCATCAAGAGTATATCGAGGACTCCTAGAAGCCTTGTGCATCTTAGATTAAGACTTTGCCTTGCCATATCCTTAATATTAATCATAGGATTGTGCTTGCTTGCAGTGTTTTCTGTGAAAAATCTGTGAAATCTTTGATATTTCAGCCCTACTTTGTCATTTTGCGTCCTTGCCATAGCCTTTTCCATCAAAACCAAGTTCTGTCCAACTGCAGAAAGGCGGAAGCGCCCCCTAATTCTGCTGCAGAAAGGCGAAAGCGCCCCTAATTCTGCTGCAGAAAGGCGGAAGCGCCCCTGATTCTGTTGCAGAAAGGCAGAAGCACCCCTAATTCTGCTGCAGAAAGGCGGAAGCACCCATGATCCTGCTGCAGAAAGGCGGAAGCGCCCCTGATTCTGCTACAGAAAGGCGGAAGCGCCCCTGATTCACTGCAGAACGCTGTCTACGCCCCTGATTTTGCTATCAACGCCCTGCAAGTACCCCATTTAGATTCATTTAGCCTCTAAATCACCACTTAATCGTTCCCAACCATTATCCCATCATCCTAAATCTCTATTTTGTTATTCTAAACCTCCCAAAACCTCCATTTTATCCATTTAAACCTCCATTTTATCACTCCAAATTTTCGTTAACCATTATAAATCCCCATTCATTCTCCACGAATCATCTTTAATCCACCTTCTTCATTTTAATTTTCCATTCACAAGTCCATACCCTTACATTGCAACTTTACCATTCACATCCTCAAACACCATCCATAGCCAAACCGTCCTAACCTTGTATTACAAAGTGGTTACCCAAATTGACTATAGCACTTGAAGTTGATTATTATTCTTTAACTTCAACCCCAATCAATTCACTTCCATCTTGAGGTGAATTCGGTGTTGTAAGTTATAATCCTTGGCCCAATCAATCCATTCATGTTTTAAGGTGGATTCGGTGCCATAATCATTCTCCTAATCAATCAAAGATCTAGGGTCATTAAGGGTAACCTCATGTGATCAAGCTTAAGGTCTCTCCTCCACATCGTTCATCATCCAATCATACCCATCCAATAATCCAAATCTATCAAAACCAATCATTCGATCAAATTGTCCAATCAATCAAATCACATCCGTTCAACCAATGCTATCCTACTGATCTTAATAATCCAATCCAATTCAATCAAAATCCAATCTTGCCAAATCCAAATTCGAGCTCATCAAAATCAAAATCAATCCCATCGCATCATCCAATCATCCCAATCTGAGCTTTTGTCCAATCCTGATCTAAGCTTGACTTAAATCCCAATTTGAGCTTTAGTCCATCATCTTTGATCCATTTTATTTATCCTTTCATCATCATGAATCCTCATTCTCCATCAATAGTAGTCAAGGGAAACCCTAATTACGTTGACGACGATAATGAAAGTCTTGTCGATCAAGAAGAATATGACATAGATCCCCTTGATGCTATCGTCACTAGTAAGCTTTCTCCATCCACTTTCCACAATCCAATCACCCCTTCCAGTTATCCCGCTATGTCTTCATCCATGCCTAATCATGCTCCTTATGCCACCTTTGACAATGGATATCCAATATTTTCTTCATCCCCATATTTGTCATATCCTTCATCTACATCATCCTCTTATACAACATCTACATCCTTTTATCCTCATCTTCCATCACAATATTCATATTACAATTCCCCATCCATGTCCCCCTATCGTAATCATCTTTCCCAATCTTCCCATACTAATCCTACACCCACATATCCTAATCATAATCCACCATCCCAATACCTTTATTATAATCCATCCCCCACATCCTCTTGTCCAACTACACCTATATCCTCTTGTCCTAATCCACAATTCATGTCCCCCTATCTTAATTCACCACCCCAATATCCTTACCTTAACCCTCCATCCAATCCTAGTCCTCCATCTACTCCTAGTCCTCCATCCAATCCCATTCATCCATCTACTCCTAGTCCTCCATCCAATCCTAATCCCCCATCTACTCATAGTCCTACATTCAATCCCATTCCTCCACCTAACCCTAGTCCACCAATCCATAATCCCTCATCCATTTCTACCACCCTAGCCAAGCCAACCATATGCAAGTCTCTCATTTCAGAAGTTCTCCAAGGACTCATTACAAAGAAGCCATCCCCAACTCCACATCTTGAAGTCATGGAGCCATGCCATCCTAATCCATCATCCACGGTCACTAATGATGAGACCCTTCTCCATACCACACCTATCATTGTTGTTACCACCCCTAGCACTGATCAAACCATTGAAACCATTGAACCCACTAAATCCATTGAACCCACATCTCCTACTATGAGAGCCACTAAACCCATCGAAGACACCCAAGTCCAATCCACTCCCTCTACTCCTAGACCCACCCAATCCATCGAAGACACCCAAATCCAATCCACTCCTCCCACTCCTAGTAGCACCAAAACCCATTCCAATGAACCTCATGAATCTTCCATCCCTCCATCTTCCCCACTTGAAGAGTCCCAACAAGACTCCATTACCATGCCTCCAACACACGATGAGTCACACCAAGAGTCTAATCCAAAGCATGCCAAGCATATCCCTCCTCGATCAAGATCCTAACATCCCATCTAGTCCACCTCAAGATCACAAGTCCCCGCTCATTCCATCCCATGATCCCCTTGTCATTCAAGCTTCCACTACTCCATCTCCATCTCCATCGCATGAGCCTACTACCACAAATCCAGATCCTATCATGGCCCCTACTCCCTCTCCTATGTTGCTATCCCATCATCTCCTTCTCATGATCCCCCATCATCGCCTAAAAATGCTATCCCCACACCACTTGCATATCCCCTTGGTCCTCTCACATTCCTCCATGGTGGTCTCCTCTAAGAAAAACAAAGCATATACACCAACCCTCCTCTTCCACCTAATAATGAACTCTCATCATTCTTCCAGAATAACAAAAATCCTGTCCTAGATCGAATGCTCAAGAAATGAACTATCAAGGAAAAGGTTTAGGCCTTCATGAGCAAGGTATTATAGAGCTCATCCAAGCTAAAGAACATTTGTATCTGCAAGGTCTTGGATGTAGTACTCACAACTCGCAATCTAAAGATGTTGGTACAACCTCTAGATGTCCTCAACGAGCCTTTTCCAAAAGAAATGTTAGCTCTTCCCATCGCTCCACCAAATCATATGTTGCCATCCCTCCTCCTCTATCATATCACCTCAAAACAACCGTCCATCTTCCTCCTTCATCCGCTCCATCCATATTGGGTCCTTATGTCCCCTCATCCCCCATCCCATATCCTCCAAGTCCTAAGTCTATTTTGGGCCCTTATATCCCAAAATCACCTCCCCCATCTTGTCCTATTCATCCTTTCATCCATCCATCACCTATCCATGTCACCCATCATAACTATCCCACTCTCATGTTCCCTAATCAGGATCAACAAAGGCACGTACATGTACATCATCCATCCACATATCATCCTAAAAATCCTACCTCCATCCCTCCATTCATGTGTCCTCCACATCATCCATCCATTCACACCCATCCCATTGCTACTAAAAGCACTTTGGCTGTTAAAGAAAAAATGCATAAATCTAAGCATCCACATGAATTTAAAGCTTCCCATGTCCCTTCTAAAAGACATGTTAAAGCAAAGCAAAACCAAATCCAAAATCCAAATCAAATCTATAGGCTGCAAAGGCCCACCAAAGCAAATATCAAAACCATGTGGATCCCAAAGAAAAAAGAGGCAATGCCATCACATGAAAAATCTGTAAGAACATCCAAAGTTGCTAATCCAAAAGATAGTCATACACCCCTTTCATCTCCTAAGTCTATTTTGGGTCCTTATGTTCCAAAGTTCACCATTCCATCTCCTCCATTATCCCCACATTCTCCATCCCTTAATCCTCTTATCTTTTCACATCCACCACCACATGTGCCAATGTTGGTCCTGAACGCATCTCCCCATCACATATCCACTCCATCATTCCATCCATACCCTTCGCAGCATCCCATCCATTACCCCACATATCTCCCCTATCAAATCCCCCTAATTCATCCTCTTGCATAATCCATTTATTCTTATAAGGTTGTACCAACATCCAATAGTCGGTTTGAACTTGGGCTCTTACTACCTAGTATAGAACTTGATGCTTGAGTCCTTCATCCATATCCTTATCGCTTGTCTTCTAAATCTCCTTATCAACATCCCTATCCTTACCCATTTTCATCCCCTTGCTATCCACAAAAATCCAAAAAAGCCAAAAATCCACAAAATAAATAAATAAATAGTAAAGAGAAATAATTCGTCCAATGGTGAAAACTTGGCAAACAAGCGCCTTGGATAAGTACCATGATGAAAACCTGGCAAACAGGCGTCATGCGTAAATCCCCATCTGCACTTGGGGGCAACTTCCTGATATGGGTTCCCTCCATCCACTATGCACCCACTATGCACCCGTCTTCCTGTTATCCGTCCTCTTCATAAATCCCCCCATCCCACCTATCTTCCGCATCCTACCATCATATCCCATTTATCTCCCATTCTCTCCATCCTTCTTGTGATCTTGATCAAAATAGGGGCACCTATCTATGCATGCTTTGGACACCTATTGGTATACATCCCCTTCATCCATGCTCTATCATATTCCTTAGTCACCCATCCTATCCTCATCTAGTTATCTCCTTTATCTTCCCACCCACTTGTCTTTTATCCCTCATACCTCCTCATATATGACATATCTAGAGTGGGGGCATCTGCTTCCTTTGTGACGTAGTCCTTGGAGACATCATCTATCACAACATCCCCTCCATCTCCCTATCCATCTATCATAGCATCCCTTCCATCTCCCCATCCTTATCTTCGTATCCATCTATCTAGCATCCCTTTCATCTCCCAATCCTTCTGTCCCTATCCATCTATCATAGTGTCCCTTCCATCTCCCCATCCTTATCTTCGTATCCATCTATCCTAGCATCCCTTTCCTCTCCTAATCCTTATGCCCCTATCCATCTATCATAGCATCCCTTCCATCTCCCCATCCTTATCTCCGTATCCATCTATCATAACATCCCTTTCATCTCCCAATCCTTATATTCCCATCCATCCAAACAATCCCTCCACTCCCCCATCCCTATATCTTTATCCAATCTTCCATCTTTATCCTCATCCCATCTCATCCCATCTCACAATCCCTTGTCATTAGTATCTAGCTATAGGCCTCCCTCCAAGCAACCCAATGCCATTCACCTCATCATCATCACATCTTTCCAATCTTCTATCACTTTTCATCACTCATCTATCTATCATATCATCATCCATCAAGCCATTTTAATAATCACTATCCCATCCCTTCATCCTTTTTCATAAATCCCCCCATCCCTCCATCATTTTTTCCTATTTCTCCATCATTTTCACAAACCCCCCTTGTATTCCTCTATCCTACCCTTTGGCTCCCCCCGCCGCAGTCGGGCGGAACCGCCTCGTCGCGGGGCGGAACCACCCCCTGCAGAGGGGCGGTACTGCCCCGTCGCGGGGCGGAACCGCCCCACTGTAGAGGGGCGGAACCACCCACAGTCAGGGCAGAACCGCCCCGTCGCGGGGCGGAACCGCCCCGTCTAGGGGCGAAACCGCCCCCAGTCAGGGCGGAACCACCCCCTGCAGAGGGGCGAAACTGCCCCTAGTCAGGGCGGAGCCGCCCCGTCGCAAGGCGGAACTGCCCCCTGCAGAGGGGCGGAACTGCCCCGTCGCGAGGCAGAACCACCCCACTGCAGAGGGGCGGAACCGCCCCCAATTGGGGCGGCTACGCCCCTACTAGCCAACCTTTGCCCCCCCCCAAAACACACATTTTTATTGTCTTTTTCGAAAAACCAATCCCGACCCATTTCATTATTTTTCCTAATGAACAAAACCCATGTCTTGAAATTTTCAAAATTGATTTTTAATTTTTACACCCAAACTTCCGGAGGCCATAACTTTTTACTCGGGTGTCCGTTTGAGCTGAAATTTGACAGGGAGTTGCGTTACGCGATAACGAGTGGATTTCCAACTAGTTTTTTTGAAAGCCATTGGAACTCGTTTTGACCCATTTTCAGGGCCTCAAAGTTTCATCTTGACCCTCAAAATCCCAATTTAGTGTTTTTTTCCAGCATTTTGACAAATTATTTTCACTCATAACTCAAAATGCATATCTCGAATTTGGGATGTTAGTTGGCAATTCCTCCTATCTCAATATTGGGTATTTCTTGGCAAAAACTGGACTCTCGCAAGTATATCTGTGAGGTTTCCTAAAATGGAAAAATTTGACAATTTTTGAAAATTGCCAAATTTGGAAAAATCTGCTTGTCAACACCTTACATCCCTTAAACCCCGGAACTCGGTGTAGAATCAATTCAATCATATTCTTCAATCATTCTAGTCTTCGATACAATCCTCATCTGAGTTTTAATCTTATCCCAATCTAAGCTTAGCCAAACCCCTAATCTGGGCTTTCATCCATCTGCAGTCAATGTCTTTGAATACTGAACAAAGTCTTAAGATCCCTCCCTCCATCTTCTTCAATTTTTTCCTATTAATCCATTCTAATAAGTCCATTCACTCATTCCATATAACCATTCATCTACTTCGAACCTTCATCTATTATCTCAACACATTCATCAAACCTCCTTCTATCATTTCAAACTCTCATTTCATAATCTTGGTCAATCGTTTACTCATTCTGAGTAATCTTCCACCTATTCCCACCCTTCACCTTCTAGTTCCAAGAATCAGTCATCTATCCATCTGGTCACCTTTTCCTCATCCAAATCATTATCCCTCTATCCAATCCACCCAAACAATCCTTTTCCTCCCCCCATCCTCTCCCCTCATCCCATCTCATAATCCTTTGTCATTGGTATCTAGCTATAGGCTTTTCCCCATGCAATCCAATGTCATCCATCTTATCGTCATCACTTCTGCTTCTTTTGCACATCTTTTCTATCTCATCGTTCATCGCTTCATCATTCATCTATATGGCATGTCATTTACCCACTTCATCTTTGATGATTTGGATAACTATCCCATAACTGGTTCTTAACAAACAAGATCCACTTGTATCATAAAATCCAATCAATTTTGAACATCCCGCGTTATAATGCTCTTTTAGTTTAGTATCCATCATCTTTGGTCTCAACAGGATGCATCCTTCCTAACAGACCTCATCAATCCCGTCTATCCCCTTGATCCTATGGCAAAGGACATTTGAAATTGATTGTGATTTTTTGATGTTTTTGGATTTTGTTTATCATTTGAACTCCCTATCATCATTTATCAAGGCCGCCATGATCCATCATATTATGGCGTGTTTTGATTGGTCCACATAGGGGCATATCTTGTTCTTTTGTTTGATTGTGTCTTCTTGGTTGTCCCATGTAGTACCCGTCAAGATCCCCGAGGTCTTGTGTTATGCTGGGGCATCCTTTCGTGCTTTTGGTTATCTCAATACCTAGCCTAACCAAGGTCTTTGTGGCTTTGGGGTGTTGGGATAGCCTTCTTGTCTATTGTGTTTATTTCATGCATTAGACACTATTACGCCTTGGTTCCACATACCCTGGCACTTAGTGTCTTATGCTATAGCAAAAATCAGTGCTCCAAAGATGGAAAATTGCATTAGGATTGCATCTCATTTTTCATTCTATCGTCTTGCATGTATCCCCCCATCCGTTCATCCTTCATCCTTATCTCTATCCAATATCATCTAATCATATCCTTGGTCTTGTTCTCAGTCTTGTTACCAGCCTTGACCCATCATCATCATCATCCATTAGTATCCTTCCCTATCCCTTTGGTGTTGTTTTGGGATGTATCCTTCCCTCATCAACAACACTTTCATCATCATCATCTGAGGTATTCTTCCCTATCCCTTTGGTGTTGTTTTGGGATGTATCCTTCCCTCATCAACAACACTTTCATCATCATTGGGTGGTATTCTTTCCTATCCCTTTGGTGTTGTTTTGAGATGTATCCTTCCCTCATCAACAACACTTTCATCATCATCATCATCATCATCATCATCATCGGGAGGTATTCTTCCCTATCCCTTTGTGTTGTTTTGGGATGTATCCTTCCCTCATCAACAACACTTTCATCATCTTCATCGGGAGGTATTCTTCCCTATCCTTTAGTGGTGTTTTGGGATGTATCCTTCCCTCATCAATACCACTCGTGGAATGTATCCTTCCCTATCCTCGTGTTATTTTGGGATCTTTAATTCCCTCATTGCAACCCTCCATCCATCATCAACCCATTTTGGCTTGTACCTTGACTGGGGCAACATCACCTTTTGTCCTCAAATCCATTTGTGCTTCATCCATCTCCTATCACTTCTTCTCTCTTGTCCATCACCTTGCATCATCTTCCTCATCTCCCCTTGCATCACATCATCTATTTCGAGAGCCCACCCTGTTCTATTCAACCCGCATGTCCTCTCGAGGGGCATCCTTCATCCCTAATTTTCATCATTTTATTTTTCCCTTCCTAGTCACTCCTTTTGGATGATGGGGCATCTTTTCCAATCTAACCATCTTCTTCTAGGTTCTATATTTTAATATTCTTTTGAAATGATGCTACTTCGTAACACCATCTCAAAGAGGGGAAAAATGTAGACATCCAAATTTGGACACTTAATTTATCCAAATTTATCACTTTTCGTCTAAACATCCTCTTATCCGAGTTAATTAAATAATATTACTATTATTTAATTAATATCCTTAATCCTGCCAAATCCCTAAAGTATTTAATTAATTAAATACCTTACCCTCCTTAATTCTATTTTCATCAAATAAATTAAATAAATATTACATAATTCCTCACATGTCATTTTCATCTAATCCTAATCCATTTCTTAATCTCTTCATTAAGGATGTGCACATGTCTAATCCTTGATTAGGATGTGTCACATCCTCCAACTTTTACAAGTTGGCTTTTAATCTTAATTAGCCACTAATTATCCTCTAATTACTGATTAATTAAGCCTAATCATTCTCCAAGGAATTTTTAATTCCTTTTTATTCTTCCTAGATTCCCCTCTTTTATGTGTGAATTTTTAATTCACATTTCATCCTTCCAAGGCTTCTAGAACCTTGGACTTGTCACAATCTCCACATGTGACCAACCTTGGACTTGTCACAATCTCCACATGTGACCAAGTCCCACCTTTTTGGAGCTCATCTTTTATCTTTTAGACTTTCCTAATTCACATTTATTTCCCCAACCACCTTTCCTTTTCCCATGTAGATTTTTGAGGAATTCCAAAATTCCTCAAATGTCCCTTTCACTTCCACTAGGGAACAAGAAATCCCTTTTTGTGGAAATCTCCTCACCCCCCAAGGTGCATGTCCTTTTTCCACCTCATGTACCTTTTTGACACCTCATCTCCATCTCATATCCCCTTATCCACTTCACCCTCCACATGTCAAGATGTGAGGGTTTGTGGGTTCTCAACCCACCATAGCCCTTCATCTTGGCCTTGTTGGAGCAATCTTGACCGTTGAATTCTCTAGAGAATTCAAATTCTCCTATAAATACCCCCTCCTCAAGGGTATTTTCAACACTTTTTGCATTCTCATAACTATATGCTGCCAATTTGAATCTTCAATCCTCTACCATCATCTAGCCATCTTTTTAATCATTTGCACCTCTAATCTTGCATTTAGCCATTCAAGCAATCATCTAAGGAGCACACAATCCATTCCAAGCAAGGGCCAATCAAAGGGATATCAACAACAAGGGAGGTAAAATTGTTTGTGTTTCATTTTATTTACATTCATTTTCGTTATATCACTCTTTTGGCTAATCTTGAGGTGTCCTTGGTATTTTGTTATTCATATTTCTAAGTTATTTTGCACATTTAGAGTAGGATAGATATCAAGGTATCACAGCATATACCTTAAAATAAAGTTATTATGTCGATATCTAGAAAAAAATCAATTTCATTTTCTAACTATTCATGATAGCAAGCATGACTAAAAGTTTGTTGAAATCCTTGGGCCAACATTGAAATGATATTTTGTAATGCCCAAATTTTGATTAAGAAAACCCGACTAATTTTTTTGAACATTAATTAAGTACTTATTGTCACCAAAATGTACATGCATTAACTTGCACAGATGACCTATCCATGATTTTAACTAAACAGCTATATGTCGCAACATCCCAATTCAAGTGTGGAAGTTAACTCTACGGACTTGCTAATCAGTTTCCAATTTGACTTACTTGCAACTTGACAGATTATACTCTTCTAGGGTCGGTTCAGTCACGTAAGCTTGGATTTTGACCAAGATAAGGTTTTTTAAGTTAAAGCCTAGGACCAAGGGTTGCCCATTTGTTTCTAACTTTAAGGAAACCTTACATACATTTAAACATAGGTTGGGTGATTTTTGAGTCTTAAGAGGAATCAAATCCTTAAATTTGACTTTGACCTAGAATTTTTTAATTTGATTGTAATGTAAATTAATAATATGCGATTCCATTTCTGAAGATTTAATACATGATTATTTTTATAGTTCATTCTAGCTTAATTTTTTGCAATTAATTTACATCTCAACTCCTTGAGTTTAAACCTAGGTTGATTAAGAGTCTAATTGGTTCTTTTTACTCCATAATTAATAACTAACATTCTTAGATTAGGTTGGAATTGAATATAAATTTGATATCCATTTGAAGTTATAAAGGATTAAACCCTTAGATCTAATTATACCCATAAATTAATAATGCAATATTTCATCAATTTGGTCAGTAATGATAGAAATCTTGAGGCGAGGTGATACCTCTACAACCCAAATCCTCATCACATAATTTTAGTACCATCGATTTGTTTTATAATTATACTTAAAACATAATTATGTCACATCTATACTTGATTTTCTCACAGGTTGATTCACTTACATATACTAATTAATATTTAATATAAAAAAAGGGGTCATATGGGATTACTAGTTTCAAGAAGACCTTGGGTTTTTATCTATAAAATTTATTTTACTTTAGTCCATAAAATTTTAAGTTTAAATTAAATCCTATCAAATCTAAAGTTTTTACTAAAATATCTAAAAAAAGTGACTTTAAAGTCCTAATAACATTGTCCTCCACCTTGGACAGTTTTGTTAAATAATTACATTTAGATAAAGTAGCCATTAATTACCACTAATGAAATGAGCATTCATTTTTCTCCCTTAGATGAGTTTAAATATCATCCCTTAGATCTTCGAGCATCTCAAGTGAACCCTAAGTCATAAGGATATTCATAAAGCTTGTCTCTTTGTCATTTTCTTTTTCATTTATTTTCCAGGTTTGTGAAAGAATGATTCAATATGTGAAGAGGCCTTAGTAAGCTTGTTCATGATCTCATTCACATATCTCCCCTTCTCTCTTCCTTTTTCCTTTTGTTTATCCAAACTAATCATTTGTTTATAATTCTTACTTCTCTCCTTTCTTAATTTACTAGTTTCATATTGTAAATAAATATAATATATGCAGTAATGTGTATAATATTTTCTTTACGGCTCTGCATATATATGTATAACAACATATAGATATATATAAATATTTATATTATTGTTTTATTGTTATTTTTTATTTTTATTTTTTTTATTGTATTGCAAAAATAATTAAAATATATATATTTATTGGGGTTGTGCCCCTCCCCAAAGGTCAATGGCTCCATGGGGGTTGTGAGCTCCCTCAGGAGCTCACAACTCCCCTCTATAGGTTGTGGCCTATAGGAAGGTCGTGGCCCCTTGGGGCTAGGCCCATATGGTCACCTTGTGCAAATTATACCTACATAGAACACAACTATTTTCCTATTTATTTATTTTGCTTTTATTTTTTATATTTATTTTATATGTAAATGTTAATAATATTTATTTATTCTTCTATAATAAATACATATATACATAAACAATTATGAATGCATAATGATTTATTTTATAAATATTTAATCATGTATATACAAATTTTCTTAAAGCCCACAAAAGTGTATACATTAATTTTTTATATAAATATACTTAAAAATGGTCAATATAAGGGATATTGATATACACCAGAACTACATTTAAATATAATTATTTTTGGTAATAGTGTATATTTAGATGTGGTTAGATTTCCTTCAACACCAAATAGATGACCAAGGACTCCTTTAAAAAACACATTTATATGTATATATTTTTCAACCAAAGGTGGTGGAATTGGTTCAATTCATACCTCTACCTATTTTGATGTAATGTGTGAGATCTTATGAAACCAATAGACTCATAAGTACTTCACCATTTATTCCCAAAATTTAGACCAATAAGCTAATAAATAAAATATTGACAAATTGGGAATGTGTTTAAAGTAAGATTAAATATGCATATTATTTTATTTTATTTTTAGAACAATCCATGAATACTTTAAGTAGGTTATTCAGCCTATCAAGTATTCCTTTTCTTTAAAGAAAATAAAACCATATATTTATTTTGGAACTGTTATTATGCTTAATGAAGATAAAGCTATAAATATAGGGTAGAATGTTTTTGATAAGATAAGCAGCATTTACAGGGTGTTGTACCCTTAACACATAGAGCCCAAAGGGCCAAAGGAAAAACAAACAAAGACGGCTAACCGACAGTTGTAGAACAACAAAGTCTAGACAACCCCATAAGAGGGGACCAAACTGACTCCCTGAATCTGAGGTCGTGTAGAGGCAAGAAATTTGGAGAGTCCCTTTTTCTTCCTCAACACAACTGACCAGGAAGGCTCTGAAACAAAACCCACCAAGCGAGGCGAGGAGAGATGATCCACAATAGCCACCCCGGATGAGGAGCCATCATGCAGTGAGGGAGCCGGTAGAGAAGAAAAGGAGACAAGAGCAATCAAAGGACCAGAGGCATCAAACGGGGCAGGAATCGACGACACAACGACAGCAGAAGGTTCACAAAAGGGTTGGCTGGTAGAGGAGCCAGGATAGGCTCCAAAACCCAGGGGGGAGAAAGGAGGATCACCCACCTCAAAGGAAATATCTGAAGAGGGATCAACTGTGAGATGGTCCGAGAGAGCATTCTTCCACCAAGTAGCAGGACCCTTGCTAATGTTGATAGAATACCTCATCTTTACCAAATTTTCTAAAGAGAGTCAAGATGTGGGCATTTATTTAGATACTTTCGTAAATACATAAATGAAAAATAACATTTATTTAAAATACCTCATTAGTAACAAATTAAAGCTCCCTTTTCACAAAATGGCTACAAGGATCCTTTGAAAATGTATATCTCTACATATATATCCTAACATTACAAATGGAGAATCTAAAGTAGTCATTTTTTCATATTGGTTTGTTTCTCCCAAGTCTCTCATACCTACACATGAAACAAAAACTCTTTGGATGGATGGTCATGGGATGCTCACCTCCCGATTACTGACCTACTAATAGGTCACCCTCGAGCTAGGAGATCTCCCTAAGAATCGAGTTTCACACACACAAAATTGTACATCCATTTACACTCACAATAAAACATCCTAAATTTCAATGAACCCATATCCATCCCTTAATCCATTTATCCAATGCAAACCCAAAACACAATCTCACAAACACATAACACCTACGCCTCACTTTTCTCATACACATAAACTAGAGATGCTCTACCCATAAAGGTGAGTTTATCCCTAGTATCCCAACCCATATTCACAACATGCACCGTCAAAAAAACACAAACTCTCAAGAATTAAACATTACTCACAAATTTTAAATCTCTTTCACATGCCTTACAAAATTAAATCAATAAGCCAAGAAGCCTACCTCTTGTGTACTTCAACAATGAAGAGGATGAGTTGAGAACATTTTCTACTCCAACTTCATCTTCCAAATCCCTTCACAAGCTAATACAAGAACTTCTTTTCTCCAAATCCAAAAGTGAAAAACATCTCTCCCAAAAAAATAGAAGAAAAAACTCCTCCTTTCAAAAATTCCCTCTTTTTTCATTCTCAAATGAAAGTATATAAAAAAAAACTTAAGTTTCATTCCTCCCTGAAACACATTCTTTCACAAGTTCTCTCACATGTGTGAGACCTTTTTGGGAGATGGGGAGTGTACTTGGACACTCTACCCATGATCTCTTACAAAGGAGGCTCACTCATGTGATTCCTTTGTGGATTTCTCCAAGTTCATAAATGAACCTAGAGGAATGGGAATGAGACAAGTTATCTTTTCCTCATTCCAAGACCCGATTTTCGTCATTCATCTTAATGGACCATTAAGAGGGGTCAAATAAATGCCCTTGACCAATTTTGGGGTATAAATGAATCCCATACCCATAGGTACTTACCCTAGGATACCAAAAACCAAGAAAATAATTAAAAAATAAGTTTTTAAAGACCATCAAACACCCCATATAAAAAGCATCTGAAATTTTCCACCTAGGATGTCAACTCACATCCTAAGATCATATGAAATTAAATAAAAATCATAAACACACATGTAGGCAAATAACATTACAAAATTAATCACATCACAAACACATTCATAATCAAAATTACAAATTAAACACGTCACAAACGAGACTATGGTCCCTCCATATGGACTATGATCTTGGTTTCACGATTTAATCACATAGTGTTCCCGAAATATCTTTGATTCCATAGGCCATGGAATTACACCTCCACACTCAATTTCCACATGTCAATACGTTCAACAATCATCATAGTCCAAGCAACACAGCAACCCCATATACGCATGTTCATAATTCCATTTTCATAACAAGTTATTCACAATATTATCACCTAAGAACTTTAGCTTATCTTAAATCTAACATAATTTTCAACATTCATAATTATCAACATATCACAATGTATATATCTTTTAATCATCACATGATACATATGCACAACATTAATTAACTCAATTAATCATCCAATTATCCTAGACTTACTATTTCATTGCAAATTTATCTAATCATTACATCTCAATTTTACCAAAAAATAACTGAGATTGTAAAGCATATAATGGTAATACATATCTACCCACTCTACCATATAACCCAATTCAAAGTCTAATAACCCAAATATATTAACCTTCATAATCCAGACATCATAAGTCACATTTCCTTTAATCCTCATAAAATAAAACAACATCAATTAACCCAATTAATCATCTAAATAGTCTAGGTTACCCTTTCATGGCTACTTCATCTAATATCACTTTATCAATTTTACCTTTCAAACACATGAGATTGTAATAACGTATTCAAATCCTCTACACCTATTGTACAATCACAATTAATATCGTTTTACTAGCTAAACATCTCAATTATCATAATCATGTCAACCATCATAAAGTATTGAATCAAGTGATTTCATCTAATGTTAATTTTAGATTCATACCTTAGGGTCTCTATAGGTGTTTTAAGATTCACAATCTATTTCATCATTGTGTGTGTACACTTTAGTTAAGCTAGTTAGTTTCTACTCCACATTCCAAAATTGTATACTAGTTTATCTTGTGTTTACAAGGTACCCTAAGGTGTTTTAGGGATTCATCACACTATCCTTTAAGCTAGGTGACCATACTGGTTTATAAAAAGTGCATTACAATATAAGATTTATCAATCTCCTATTTATGACAACCCTTGATACATTATTAAACTCCTTTGCTACCTGAACATATTCATGTCTTGACATTTATATAAAACGGGATAATTCTCGTAAGATTTACCTTTATAGCCCATTATATCTCATCATGCCAATCATAGTTACTTCTTTTATCAATTTTGTTCTCCCTATCCATTAATTAATATATTGCACCTTAGATATTAGGGTTATATTCGCTGCACACCAAGTGGGGCCTTACATATTCATATAAATAAGGCCTTAAAAGTTTAATTGTAATGTTACAAGATTAGCTTCCATATACCATGACAAAAGCATCAATACACTAGTTGTTATGAAATTGTTGACATCTTTGAAAACAACACTAGTATACTACCTAATTGTATTAAAAATTAAAATATATTATTCACTTATATTTATGGTCTATAGTCATTCTAACTCGTTCCTTAGTTTCACTATTACATAAACTTAATGAATTCTATAATATTCATTAAAAACCTAAAGACTAAGATCATTTTATTTTAGTTTATTATAGGCAAGGTGTGTTGGTTAAAACTTTGTATTGTTGTTGTTACTAAGGCTCAAATCTCCATTTGGTTGTTGAACTCGTGAACGTTGTGCCCGTGCTAGGTTATTGAACTTGCAAGTTTGAACTATTTACATGCAAGGAATGGGGTTCTCCATATATGACCTCAACTTGATATATACAATATTAATTTATATTTTAAAAATTATGATTGATACCTTTAAAGAATATTTAATTTTGTGTTTATTTTAAACTATTTAAACCTTACAAAGATAACATTTCTATTAAAATGTTCAATAATTTTAAATAGACATATCTATTTAATAAAAATATAAATTTATATACATTTAAAATTCATAATTTAAAATATTAAAATTCTAAAAGTTATACTTTGTTTGGAAGTTAGAAGGGAAGAGTATCAAACAAAATTTATGTCAAAGAAATAAAAACATTAAATCTGATTACTACACGAGACTTTAAACATAAGGCATTGCCATCATGTTCTTTTTAATAGTATATTTAAATAACTGATATTAAAAATTACAATAACAAAAAACTTGAAGAAAAACAAGATATAAGAAATTTGAATTTTAAAAAAATTAACAGCAGAAAATTTGAATATTCAAAAACCAACAATTGTAAAAATATTGTTAAACATTTCCTAATAAATAGCATAGACATTTATAAACTGCAAATGATTGATACCTTTAAAGATTATTGCCAACCTCACATATGAAACTTAATTGACTTAAAATATTATGCACATGAATATAAATCTTAATTGTTAAGACAAGTATATACAAAAGTGCGCATAAGAAATATCACTTTCAAAATGACCAATATACTTCATAAAAATTCCATTATAAAAATGGATATTTACTGTAATTAATAGTTTCTAGAGCTTATCTTTTATAATATAATATATAGAGACTCTAAGTTTTTCACTTGAAAATTAAAAAAAAAATTAACTGAATCCAAAAATATGCCCTCAATTTTTATTTTTATTTTTCTTAGACTGCAGGAATTGGGTAAATATGACCGATTCACCCTATACATTGAAAGTGCATTCAGACTCCAGTAATAGAAAGGGGCACAGGGATTTTGAATAGTCCCTCTAGATGTAGATGATAACTGATTTTTAGTTTTATTTATAATCATAATTAGTATCATATACCATCATAATGTAAAAAATAATTATAAATTTTATTTTAAAAAGATACATAACAAATAAAAAGTTACTGGCAAACAACTCCTTGATAAAATAGATTTTTCCTTGTAAAGTTATGTTCTATCAGAACAGGGCCCTGCTTTACAGTTCAATTACAAAACACTATTTTTCTGAGAGTTGATATTGATTATATAGTGATCAAATACTAAAAGTACATACCTGCAGGCTGTTGAGGTCTGGATTAATTAAAAACCCTTCTGGTCTGAGATCCAACATGAACAAAAATGTGGATTGATTTAAAACCCCTTTTGGTCCTCTCCAACCTCAAGAAAAAGGCTCAGATTGATTAAAACTTTTTCTGTCTGATTCAACCCAATGAAAATACGTGGATTAATTAAAAACCCCTTTGATCTGATCCAACCTCATGAATACGCCTGAATTGATTAAAACCCCTTTGCTGTGCTGCTCCAACCTCAACAAAAGTCTTTCAGCTAATGGCAAGATCAACAGACTTACCCTTGTACTTTTCAAACAACTTTGCTGCCTCCGGATTACCCATTAGAAACTTGTCGGCAAAACGTTGGTCACTTAGTCCATACACAGCAGCTACACTCCTGGGAAGCCTGGATGGTTCTGTTTCCCTTAAAAATTCAATGACCTTATGGCGTGGTTGAATCCTATTCTCTATGCTATAATCTAAAAGACTATGATACACAACCACAATGTTTGGCTGAAAGCCAGCAGTATTTTTCAAGAAATCCATGTTTTTCTTTATCTTATCAATGCTATTAGTGAGCGCATGAGGAGCCCTTCTTACAAACTGTACAATCTCATCCTCCAAAAGACCGAGCGTTGCCAAAAGCTTTAATTTATTTTCGAAATTTTCGAGCCCAGAAGCATCAACAACTGCAAGGGCGTCTGCAAATGCTTTCGACCCCTCCAAAATACCCAGTTTTCTCACATATTCAATCTCCAATTTCAGCGCCTCTTCACTGCGCAAAATTATATAGGGACTTCTTGTGATTATATGTAAAAGAAGTTCATCTTGCATACTTGATTGCTTTAAAATATCTATTTTAGGTTTCAAATTGTCAAATTTACACAACAGAAGCCTAGGACGCCGCATGAGAATTTTACACAGATTAAGCTTTGAACCAAATACGCCTACAAGCATGGTAATTTTAGGCCTTAGGTTTTGTTCCAAACTGCAACAGAGCAAACTGGGTGCTTAACTAATGATGTGTCCTAGGTTACTGCCAGTAAAACCTAATGCCTTCATGAACTCAATCTTGGGCTTTAACTGAGTATCCACTTTGCGCTCCAAATTATTTGGTTGTAGGAAAACGATTTTACTTACCTGGTCTTGGGTGAAACCCGAATCTCTGAAGAGCTGGATTGCCTGCTGGGCTCTCTGGATGGATTTAATTTTGAACAAATTTTCCATCCTCCTACCAATCGCTAAAACTTGGGACTCGGATAACCCACATTCATTGAGTAAGAATTGGGTCATAGCAATTTTTCGTCGATTCCTGCAATCTTCTTCTGCTTCTGTTGGTGGTTTCTTTGAGGATATGACATCAGACAATTTTGAGGTCGAGAACAAAGAATATTTTGAGAGGAAACTGTACGGTACAGAGTGCCTGAATGGTGAGAGAATGCATTTGAGAAACAGCATTGTATGGGGCATTCACCAAATCAAACCCCGAGCTCAATAAAACCCTAGGCAAGTGATTCAAACTACAGGTACATTGAAGAGAGCAATATACTTCGAAAATGAATGGGTACTACTGAATAGAAGAGTCTAAAAGATACATTAAATTCACGTATCAAAAAGTGCAGGGAAACATGTGTTAGGGCGTCATTACTAAATTAGCAACACTTAATGCGAAGAGTAAAGTGGTCGTGGTACCCCCTTCTCTCCTCTCCTTTTTAAGTAGCTCTTGGTTTGCAACTTGTCATTTTCTCTTTTAGCTCTGCTCTCACCCTAATGATGGATCACGAAGTGTGATCCAAAACGTTCATGTAAAAATTTCACACAATCAAAGCCAGAAATCATTGCAAAGAACATTATGGATTGTGGAAACTTGATATCATTAATAAAATGGGGATTTTACGATTTCATTAGTAGAGTTGTTAGCTAACTTTGAATTAATGGTAAAAAACATGTCAAATTGAATAAGTAAAATTTTAACGCTTCTATCCTTTTGAGAATTTTGTATTTGGGATTCTTTTAATTTTTAATTGGTTTTTGTTTTTTTGTCAAATTTATCTTTCAAATGTCTTTGTACAAGTGGTTAAAGGTTCCTTTACTATTTGGAATAAATCAAAGATTTTATAGTGTTATGGAACTTGTTTGTCAAAGGTTCCATCTTTAAGTGGAACTATTGTATCGAGAGTCACTAGCTACTCAAGAACTTTTTGATCAGACGTTCTTATTGTATGAGTAACACTTTTCACTCTTTGTAAAAACTATTTGTATTTTTTGTCTTGTCGGAGATATGGTAGGTTCTATGAACAGTTGAAAGTTTTGATAGAGGCTATCTAGTTGCTTAGAATCAAATCGAAGCATTCATTTGTTTTGAGAAGCAAATGGACATGCGATAAGTTGTTGGTTTTCAATGAATCCCCAACTAAGCAAGAATAGAGGATGATTAGTGATAAAGAAGAGGCAAAAGAGACATCAAAAGAATAATATGTTCTAGGAACCATGAGAACTTCTGATTAGTTCCCAAAAAAGTTTTAGTTCCCAATAGAACTGAAAGCTTCGACAAAGGTATTAATGAGGAGAATTTCAGTAAACAAAGAGTAGGATCAATATTGAGAGTTTGCAACATAAAGTGGTGTCAGTACTTGTGAGGGTTCTTGGTACCAAGGGAACCTCCAAATAGTTCAAATTCCTACTTTAGTTCCCAATGAGGATAAAAGTGTTGAGAAAGGGAATAGAATGTGAATAGAATGTGATGTCGGGGGTTTAGGGTGGCCTAGGAACTATCAGAACTTAGGAGTAGATTAGGAGTTGTTAGTCATTTGAGGTGGACACATGAACTATCGACATTTCCTAATGGATCAAGAATTGAACAATGGGTGGAATGTCAAGGCTTGCGAGTTCCAATAGGAACCGTCAATACTTAAGGGGGGAACAAGAACATTTCAGAAGTTCCCAATATGTTAGGAACTTCATGATATTTTAAAAATTTAGGACACTTTTAAATTGAAAATGAGAAGGATGTGATTTTAAAATCATATAATGTCTGAACAACATGGAATTTAGGAGATTGTAAAAACTCACATAAATTCACACCTCCAACTTTTGATTTTTGAAACAATATTTTTTCCACTATAATCTTCTATTCATGTTTGTTTATCTTCCAAGTTGGTGTTTTTGGGCATCAATATTCAATTCTCATTTTTTCTCAATTCTATATTGATGGCATTGAAGAGTTGAAACTGAATTTTTTCTTTAGTGCTTAGGTTGGTAAACTTTTGTTGGTTGTGAAACACTTTTCCTTTGAGTACATTGGTCATCCTACTTTTGATCTCTCTAATCTACTATTTCAAAAATGTCTCTTCCCTCTATGCATTGGTGATTTCTTTGATTTCAATCATAAGATGGTGAATTTAACCTCTAACAAGCTATAATTGTCTCTTATTAGCTAATCTAAATTGATCTTGGAACTACGTTAAAAAATCTAAGAGCATAAGATTATGAATGATGATCGATTGATAACATATTCAATGAAGATTGTTGCATTCATAACTTGAAATATCATGTTGCTTCAATTTCAATATCATAAAGTTCCTAATATTATTTATATGGATTTAGGAACAAATTTTGGAAAGAAGTTATAAATAATAATATTATTTATATGGATTTATGAACCAATTTTGGATATAAGTTATAATTTTTTTTATTATTTATATAAAAACAATATTTTCCAAGTGCCCCCTTTTTAAAATATTATTTATCTAAGTTACAATATAATAAGTTGTATCAATGATCTATTTAGGATCTAGGACAATTGCTTTTAGAATGTGTAACGTGAAAGATCACTTAATATAATGCTTAAATGAACAGTTAACATAACATAACATGATTGCCAAGATAATGAACTGAAATGAAAGAGAGAAGATAAAGAGGAGACAAACGCAATTGATAACGGAGTTCGTCCCTAAGGACTACGTCTCCGGGCCCCTCTCCAACGGAGTGACCAATCCGATTATACTCCAAAAATAGTTACAATTGCTTCAATGACTATCTCCTTCAAGCACAGCAGCATAATGTTCCTCTAATGTGCGGAAATGTCTGCAAAATCTCCTGAGCATTCTCTCGTTCTCACCACCTGGACTTGGCAAAACAAGGCCTATTACCTCTCTTTTTATACATAAAATTTTCCTAATTAGGCCTAACCATCAAATTAATGGCTTAACCAATTATTAAATGTCTTAACCTCCTCTAGCAACTCGGATCATGACTAATTTGTTCTTTGAAATATTTTGGTTCAGTTGGTTAAGGTGTATTTTGGCCATATAGCCCAATTTGGTTAGGCTCGGACAACTACACTTTAACAAAATCCGCCTAACTCCCAACATATTTCGGGAGCTGTTTGTGGTCTAGTGGCAAACATATATTTTACAAACTGCCCGATCGGGGGTTCAAAACCTCCGCGGGCCGTTTTAAAATAAACACCGGATTCTCCCAACAATAAAAAGAACCGCTAGCTATGTATAAGAAAGGCAACCGTCATAGGTGCAATGGTGAGCTGACCCGCTGTCCACGGAGAGATCGCGGGTTCTAACCCGTCGACCAATTTTAACAATCTGCTTAACAAACTCGACCGCCGAAGGCTTGACACGTGTCAACATGCTATTCGTCGAACTCGATGACGTGTACACTGATGAAGACAATCTGTACGCTGATTGGACCGCTGACAAAGCTGATGACGTGTGCTGACTGGACTGCCAATACGATGCCCGTACTGTACGGCTGGACATGTGTCATGATCTGATTGGTCCATACGATCTGAGTCACCTACCACGTGTCACACCAGAATTTGTCCATGTAGAATCCTTACAGTACGAATGATATGCTGACGTCATCATCCGTACATTCAGCTCAAAAGTCATCTCGAAACTTTGACCGCCTGTATCTTGAGCATACAACGTCGGATTTCGACGAAACGAACGCCATCGAAATCATCTCGACGAGCTCTTCGTGATGACGTTGGTTCCATCGATTTCTGAGATGATCATTTTTTCTGCCTTCTAGAAGCCCCTGAAACCAGTTTAACTGGCCGTAACTTGCACAAACGGAGTCCTTTTCGCCTCGTTCAAGTTGCGTTTGAATCAGGACATCGTTCTCTTTTTGATGATGCTGAATTTTGGAGTATTGGGAACACTTTAATTCTCACTAAAAAATTGTCCCCCAGATCAGGCCTCCCCATTAGAGAGCTTTTGGACCTCTGAAAGCTTGATTACTTGGAAAGTAAGTGAGGGTAAAGTTCCCTCACTTTACCAATCTCCATTCATCTTGCTTTGCTTGGATGCATCCCCTTCAGGCCCACTCTGAGGTACTCAACATCTCCTCTTCATGAAGTTCTGACATTCTTGTCGAGAATAACATCTTCTGGCAACTCTAACATGTACTCTGGAGAAAGGTCATCAACTGATGGAACTTGAATGTCTGTGACTTCATCTAGGATCATTGGAGGCTCATATAGTTTCAAATTCTCAACATTGACAACCGAATAAATATGCATGTATGAGGCGGAAGGCATTGGTACCAATCTTCTCAAGGATCTCAAAAGGACCATACCTAATTGGCTTAAGCTTTTTACCTTCACCTTGCATCCTTTCCTTGCTGATATGTAACCAAACTCTGTCTCCAACTTGAAAATGATGATCAGTGTGATGCTTGTCATGGAAAACCTTGTATTTTGCTTGGCTCTGTTCCAACCGTGCTTCCATTGCCTGATGAATTGCTCAGACTTTCTGGATGAACTTAAAAGCCTTCTCTACATCATGGCGTCCATCTTCAACATCATCTTTCCCAAAAGAAAAATCCATCGGTGTCTTGGGCACATAACCAAAGCATGTCTCAAAAGGAGACCTCTTAGTAGAAGAGTGTGTTGCATGGTTGTAGGCATGCTGCACATAATGAAGACTCTCATCCCACAACTTAGGATGCTTGCTGCAGTAACCCCTGAGTAGATGCACAACTGTCTTGTTTACAACCTCTATCTATTTGTTGGTCTGCGGATGGAAGGCTGTACTTTTCTTCAGTTTGGTGTCCATGAGTCCCCACAAAGCTGACCAAAATTCCCCCTAGAATCAAGAATCTCGATCCGATACAATAGAAGTAGGTAACCCAAAATGAACCCATACAAATTGAAAGTACATATGAGCTGTCAGTTCAGCAGTGACCTATTTTTTACAAGGCATCAAAATACACATTTTGCTGAACTGATCAACTACTACATACAAATAATCATGTCCCTTCCTAGACATAGGTAACCCCCCAACAAATTCCATTGACACACTTTCCCATGGACGAGAAGGTACAGGTAAAGGTGTGTACAAACCCAACTTCCTGTTACTAGGCTTACTAGTTGCACACATAACACAACTCTAATATACTTAGTTACAGTTTCTTGCATACGAGGCCAATAATAATATTTTTGCAATTGAGTCAATGTTTTGTTTACCCCAAAGTTTCCTGCAATCAATGAGGTATGTGCTTCTCTAATAACCTGTGCTTGTTCATCCTTTGGAACACATAATTTACCCAAGTGATATAACAATTTATCCTGCACATAATAATCTTTCTCTTCTACATGTTTACCATTCATTAAAGCAGCATAGATATCCTTAAAGTTCTCATCATTAGCATATTGTTCCTGAAAAATTTCATGAACCATAGAACTATTCTGAAGGATTATCAAAGCATTCATCAGGAGGCCTAGAGAGCATGTCTGCTACTTTGTTATGGGTACCTTTCTTATACTTAATAACCAAAAAACTGTTGTAAAAACCCATCCACCGAAAGTGCCTACTTGAGTGTTTTAGTTAAAAGTGTGATAGTGTGGATACAGTTTCTTTCCCCGTTATGTAATGTTTCCATTTTTTAACACTCTGAACTAAAGCATAGAGTTCTTTATCATAAGTGGGATAGTTACTTACTACTCCTGAAAAAGTTTCAGAGTGGTAGAAAACTGGTTTACCTCCTTGCATGAGTACTGCTCCCATGGAAAACCCACTCGCATCTGTCTCGATCTCAAATGGTTGATGTAGATCTGGTAAGGCCAAAACTGGTGCGGTGCTCAACTTCCCCTTCAAAGTGTCGAAAGCCTTCTGTTGTGGACCTCCCCACTGAAAAGTTGCTCTTGTACTGGTTAATGCATGCAATGGTGATGCTATATAAGAAAAATTTGCAATAAATTTTCTCTAGTACTGAACTGCACCTAGGAAACTTCTGACCTCTGTGACTGTACTTGGCTTAGGCCAGTTTACAATAGCTTCGACCTTCGCAGGGTCTACTTTCAATTGACCACCCCCTACGACATAGCCTAAGTACACTAAGGATGTCTTAGACAATTCACATTTATACATCTTTACATACAATTTTTCTTTTCTCAATACATCAAAGACTTTCTTTACATGACTTACATGATCTTCCCAAGTTTGACTGAATACAAGAATATCATCTAGATAGACTATGACAAAATCATCAATAAAAGGACGAAAGACATCATTCATGACTCTCATAAAGGTAGTTGGTGCATTACAAAGCCCAAAAGGCATAACCAACCACTCAAATAGTCCCTGTTTTGTCTTAAATGTAGTCTTCCAAATATCATCTTCTGCAATTCTTATCTAATGATAACCACTTCACAAATCTAACTTAGTGAAATAAAATGCATGTTTTAACTGATCAAGTAAATCATCAATTCTAGGAAGAGGATACCTGTTCTTTACCATTATCTTGTTCAAGGCGCGGTAGTCAATGCACATCCTCCAAGTTTCATCTTTCTTTGGAAGCAAGACAATTGGAGAACCACAAGATGTACTAGGACAAATAACTCCTTTTTCCACCAACTCTTGAACCTGCTTTTTAATTTCCTCATTCTGCATAACTGATAAACGATACATGCTGATATTAGGAAGTGGCACATCCTATTGTAATTGGATTTCATGCTGTATCTCTCTCTTGGGTGGCAACCCCTTCAGTTCCTGAAACATGTCATCATAAGCGGAAATAATTTTGACCATTTCAGTTTTATGTTTTGGGTCACACCCCTTCAAGGCCTCAGATTTATCATCTTCTTTGGCTTTTACAAGCATTAATACAAAGTTTTTACTTGAGTTCACCAACCTCTTCATTTGACCAGCATTAACTAGTGTAAGATTAGTCTTCACCTTATGTGCCCGTACAATGTATTCTACCCCATCTTTAAAAAGATGATACTTATTCTCCCCCTATAAAAGATTGCTTTTATGTCATAAAGATAAGGACTCCCTAACACAAGCCCACAAATATCCAAAGGGACCACATCTACTTCTACCTCATCTACAAAGTTTGCAGTGATAGCAAATCTCAATTTACATTGTTTAGTTACTTGTAATTGTGCATCATTGCAAACCCATCCGAGTGGATATGGTTTCGGATGAGGTGTTGTAGTCAAATTAAGTTTCTTTACAACTTCCTCAGATATTAAGTTGACTTGGGAACCCGTATCAAACAATGTATCAACCTTAGTGTGTTTTGTTACAACACGAATGTGAAACAATTCATTTCTTTGCTTATCAACCTTAGGAGAAGATTCTTTACTTGTACTTGCACTGGCATTAGAAAAAATTGCATTAGAAGAGAGAGATATACCTTTCCCTTTACCTTGGATTCCGGTAGCAACAATCTTGGTCTCATCTCCGGAGTCAGAACCAAGATCCTATTGAATCACTGCAGTAGTCTTTTGCTTGCCTTTATTACCTCCATATCTTTTCAGCCTCAACTCAGAATGAAGCTTCCAACATCTTGAATCATCATGCCCCTCTTTCTTGCAATGGGAGCATGTGGGTTTCTCACCCTCTTTCTTAGCTGTAGTTGTCTTCTTCCCTTTGCCTTTATCTTTGTCTTTTTCTTTCCCTTTAGACTTACCCTCGAACTTAGATGGCTTCTTGGAAAATTTATCACTAAATGTGTTCTTACCTTCTGACTCTATATGAGTAGCTTGAACAGACACCTCATCTAGATTGTTGGGACTCAACATCAAAATAGTGTGCCTAAGGTAAGAATGTAAACCACCAATATACTTAAGTAATGTGTCTTGGGCATTTAAAGCAATAGCCCGTTTTCTAAACTCATGAGTATAATCCTAGACAGACTGCCCCTTACCTTGCCTAAAGGTTTTCCAATTCATGGTTAACTGTTGCATGTAACCTAAAGGATAGAATTGTTTCCTAAGGGCAACAAAAAACTCCATCCAAGACATATTAACTTGACCATGGCGAGCAATTTCTTCCCGAGTCTTACTCTCCCACTAGGTGAGAGCTGTACCTACCAACCGGAGAGTTGCTAATTGAATCCTAGAAGCATCTTCTACTAGGCCTTGAATCCTACAGTATACTTCTACTTGTTGGACCCAATCATCTAATTTCTCAGCATTTAACTCCCCACAGTATTTAGGTAACTCAAATTTTACATCTAACTTAATAACAGGCTTAGATTTGCTCTTAAATGGATTTACATTAGAAGAAGGAGAAGGAGAAAGAGGAGAAGGGGGAGGAGAAGAAGAGGGAGAAGATGGAGGAGAAGGAGTTTCTGGAGCTTTCTCCTCTGTGTCTTTTTGATCTTCCTGCTTCTCGTGCTTTGAAGAACCTCCCTTTTCGCGCTTCTTCTTTTCTGCATAAAGTTCGTCCACCATCGCCTTCATGTCAAGAAATAGCTTATGGAAATCCTTGTCACTGAGCTCTGAACTTTGTCCACCTTCTTTCGCTTCCATCTGTGACGGTTGATTAGCTCTTCGTCTTCCGATCTCTGGATTATACTCTTCAAGTTCTCCTTCGCCTCATTGCAACCTAGATCTCGTTAGCATTCAATTTATGCAATACTAACCACACACAAAGCTCTGATACCAACTTGATCTATTTAGGATCTAGGACAATTGCTTTTAGAATGCGTAACGTAAAAGATCACTTAATATAATGCTTAAATGAACAGTTAACATAACATAACATGATTGCCAAGATAATGAACTGAAATGAAAGAGAGAAGATAAAGAGGAGACAAATGCAATTGATAACGGAGTTCGTCCCTAAGGACTACGTCTCTGGGCCCCTCTCCAACGGAGTGACCGATCCGATTATACTCCAAAAATAGTTACAATTGCTTCAATGACTATCTCCTTCAAGCACAGTAGCATAACGTTCCTCTGATGTGCGGAAATGTCTGCAAAATCTCCCGAGCATTCTCTTGTTCTCACCACCTGGACTTGGCAAAACAAGGCCTATTACCTCTCTTTTTATACATAAAATTTGCCTAATTAGGCCTAACCATCAAATTAATGGCTTAACCAATTATTAAATGTCTTAACCTCCTCTAGCAACTCGGATCATGACTGATTTGTTCTTTGAAATCTTTTGGTTCAGTTGGTTAAGGTGTATTTTGGCCATATAGCCCAATTTGGTTAGGCTCGGCCAACTACACTTTAACAAAATTCGCCTAACTCCCAACATATTTCGGGAGCTGTTTGTGGTCTAGTGGCAAACATATATTTTACAAACTGCCCGATCGGGGGTTCAAAACCTCCGCGGGCCATTTTAAAACAAACACCGGATTCTCCCAACAATAAAAAGAACTGCTAGCTATGTATAAGCAAGGCAACCGTCATGGGTGCAACGGCGAGCCAGCCCGCTGTCCACGGAGAGATCGCGGGTTCTAACCCGTCGACCAATTTTAACAATCTGCTTAACAAACTCGACCGCCGAAGGCTTGACACGTGTCAACATGCTATTCACCGAACCCGATGACGTGTACGCTGATGAAGACAATATGTACGCTGACTGTACTGCTGACAAAGCCGATGACGTGTGTTGACTGGACTGCCAATGCGATGCCCGTACTGTATGGCTGGACACATGTCATGATCTGATTGGTCCATACGATCTGAGTCACTTGCCACATGTCATGCCAAAATTCATCCATGTAGAATCCATACGGTACGGACGATCTGCTGACCTCATCATCCGTACATTTAGCTCAAAAGTCATCTCAAAACTTTGACTGCATGTATCTTGAGCATACGATGTCGGATTTCAACGAAACGAACGCCATCGGAATCATCTCGACGAGCTCTTCACGATGACGCTGGTTCCATTGATTTCTGAGATGATCATTTTTTCCACCTTCTGGACACCCCTAAAACCAGTTTGACTGGCCGTAACTTGCACAAACGGAGTCCTTTTCACCCAGTTCAAGTTGCGTTGGAATCAGGACATCGTTCTCTTTCTGATGATGCTGAATTTTGGAGTATTGGGAACACTTTAATTTTCACTAAAAAATTGTCCCCCTGATCAATCAATCTAAAGTATTTTCTTTTGAAGGGTTATAGTAGCTAGTGTTTCCATTTTACAACAAAAATTTAAATTAGAAAAAAAAACATTAGTAAAAGGTGTTATTCAACACTCGACAATTTTCCTTTTCTTGAAAGTTTCTAAAACTTTACATAAAACTCATTTTGTGCATATCCTACGATCATGGCATTCCTTAAGACCACAAATCTTTGAGGTTTTCTATTAAACAATTCACATTCCCTATTTGATGACTCCATATTTTGTAAATATATCTGGTAGGGCAATCACAACTACATTATTTGATAATATCCTTTTATTCATTATGCTTTGGTGAACATCCATACCATGTTCCAATGTGCCATTAGGGCACAAGTTGGAAGAATGTTGGTAAATGGTTGTGGAGATCTTTTACATCTACCATATGCTAGTAAATTTTCTTTCAACAATCCTAATTTTTGCGTGACTCTACTCATGATATCCATGAGATCACATTCCTTTGATATTTTTCTCCAATTAGCTCTCATGGCTTTTTCTTTTCTTCCAAGTTCATTTGTTTGAGGTGTCAAGGCTTGTGGATTTTTCCAACACCATGGGAACCTCTAGCAAGTTTTCATTATCCCTTATGTCACCACAAAGATAATAAATCATGAATGATAGGTAGTTTCAGGGGTTTTAGTGTCTCTAGGAAATATCAAGGCTTAGGGGTGGATTGGGAACATAATGTTTCTATCAAGGTTTCAAGAGGTCTCATATTCTCATCCTAGGTGCATGCTAATGATGTAAGGCCCAATGTGCCAACCCAATAAAGGATGAGATCACATTCCATTGAGATTTTCCTCCAATCAACTCCAATGTCATTTTATGTGCTTCCAAGTTCATTTATTTAAGGTGTCAAGGCTTGGGGAGATTCCCAAGACCATGGGAACCTCTAGAAAGCTCCCATTTTGCCTTATGTCATTGAAAAAGATAATAGACCATGAATTGGAGGTAGTGTCAGGGGTTTTGGTGTCTTTAGGAACTATTGGGGCTTAGGGGTCAATTTCAAACAAATTCTTTGTATTGAGGTTTTAGGAGGTCTCGTACTCCCATCTTGAGTGTATGTTAATGATGCAAGGTCCAATGTGCTAGACCAATAAAGGATGAGATCACATTCCTTCAATATTTTCCTCCAATTAGCTCTCATGCTTTTTTTTCTTGCAAGTTCATTTGTTTGAGGTGTTGGGGCTTGGGAAGGTTCCCAACACCATGGGAACCTTCGACAATTTCCTATTCTCCCTTATGTCGCTGACAAAGATAATCAATCATGAATGGAAAGTAGTGTGTGTTTCTAAGTTCATTTGTTTGAGGTGTTGGGGCTTGGGAAGGTTTTGAACACCAAGAGAACCTCCAACAAGTTCCCATTCTCCCTTATGTTACTAACAAAGCCAATAAACCAATGAGAGGTAGTGTCAAGATTTTTGGTTTCTTTAGGAAGTATTGAGGCTTAAGGATGGATTGGGACCAAATAAAAAATTTACAACTCTTTGATCTCAGTACTAGAAATGGTATCAGGGCATCAGGGTTTTGAGCCTCCTTGTCCCGTGATTCATGGATAATGAAAAGATCGATGGTCTGATAAGGATTTCAAGTGAATCTTTGATGTGGTATTGGTTCATTTGACTATTTCTATCGGGGTTTCAAGACGTCTTGTACTGCATCACAGATGTATGGTAATGATGCAAGGCCATATGTATCGGCCCAATAAAGGAATGAATATTGTTTTGTTGGGGTTTCGTGATGGCATGTCTTCTCCTTATAATCCGACATGGATCAAAGTTTGTAGTGGTGCAATATAGTGAAAGAATCTAGTATTTTCATTAAGGTTTCAAGAGGTTTTCCATGGAGGTGTCAAGGTTCGGCATGCTTGTCTCCCACGTACTATTGGTAGGTAGGTATGGAAGGGCATTGTTTTTGGGGAGTCAAAGATCATTGTCCCTTCATCCCATGGAAAGTGTGTAATTGGGGGACTAATGGCCTGATAAGGAGAGCATTTAGGAGATTTTATGATTCAAGATTATTATCAATTGCAACTTGCATCAAGAGTAAGTAACCCTTTCTCCAATGCAAGGATCCATAGCAAGGTTTTGGATTTCTAGTTTATCCTTGTCAGTGAGTTTAATGGCAGAAAACAAGTCTTGCTTCTTTGTAATGTAGTCAGATTCAACAACTGTTCCAAAAATTGGAAAGCCATTCTTGGTGTTTAGTGACATATCAGTTATTTGTATGCATGCCAATCACCTCGTGCAATAATTTAGAAGCAAAATATGTAAAATTCATTTTGTCATAAGTAAATCCTAAAGAATTTTTAGGAACATCTAAAAAATTGAATAAAGACTTAATAGTTCCTCTCCAGAGCATGCAAATCTATAAGATCATTCAAGAGAATGACTTATTTATATCTAGGAACCTTGTCATCTGGTACAATGCCAAGACTTTCTTGAATTGTTAATTTTTTGTAGTTTGTGTATATTGTCTATAGAGGCACAAATAAAGGCATATTACTATTTTCCATTCACTTTGTAAATTCTATTAAGGCTTAAGTGAATGGGGAAAAAATATCATTGCTTCTTAGGAGAACAACCATCGTTGCTTCTTTGGGGTCAAGCTCTAATTATAGACTTTCAAGCTTTTACAAAGTGAAGTTCCTAATAATTCTGTTGTTCAATAATTGTCTATATCATGTTCATTAGTATGATATAAAATGCATTTCACATAAAATGTTTTTTTTAAATGAATGTTTTGAAGTTTAAACCTAAGTTACCGGTTTAGTTTTGGGTTCAGGTTTGAGAACCTGATTCACCAGTTCGGGAAAAAACAATTTGGGGGTTGGGTTCATTTTGGGTTCAGGAATACATAAACACATAAAAATTAGAAATATATACATATTTGCAGCATTAATTAAGTTCAAAATACACCACCATATTAATAGTCAAATAACATAGCAAAAATACACCACCACTTTATACTCAAATGTCATGATATAGAATTATAAATTAAATTTCAAACTTCAAACATAAAAATGTCAAGTGTTTACAATCAACCATTAATAATTATTGATCATTCATCAATCTGAATCATATGGGTCATCAAAAAAATTAGTATCATTAGATGCTACATTTTGTGTAGAACCACAAATAGCATCAGTGGCACTCACACAAGCACTGCCACTAGCACTGACACTACCACTCTTATGCTCAATAATTGCTTCAGGCTAATAGTCATCATCAATATCAAGTGCAGCTAAGTGACTTGTGAAAGCATCCAAGTCAAGCTACTCTGGCTCAATATCCAACCTCTTTGTGTCTCCTTCTTTGTAGGAACTATGTTTGTGTGTAAGGAGGCACAAGTTTTAATGCACATACACCAAGTCCTCTGCCTTTTTTGAATGTAGCCTATTGTGTTTTATTGAGTGGATGAAGGAGTATGTGCTCCAATTCCTCTCAGAAGACGATGAACTAGCAACCTAATTAAATAGTTAAGAGTTACAAAATTTAACTAAACAAAATTATTAATTAAAATTAAAATTATAAAATATAAAACTTACTTGGGATAAAATTTTATTGCAATAGGTTGGAGGTGCCTGTATTCTTTCCCATGGAAGTACCACCAACTATGAGCATCCACCTTGACCTTGTCTTGAAGAGCATCAAGATTCTTATCAACACTACCAGAGCATGCAAAAGCCATGAATGCAACCCTCACTCGATCATGAATGAGTCTATGAAGTGTTGCCTTGTACCCTTGAGCCACTTCAACATCCCTATATGGAGCAACTCTTGATGAAGTAGAAAGTATCTTAGGACTATAATATTTGGGACTCAATGCAAAAGCGAGAAGATGCAATAGAGTGGTTATTTTGTTCCATCTATCAACAATGATTTCTTGTAGCTCTTTGAAGACCTTTTCTTCATGATCTTCCGCTTTTTCATTGATGATGGATTTCATCTTCTTAATCATTGAGTCGATACCATCATATACTTCGCCCAAACAAGGTCTATCCATGTCAGTGTAATGGATCATGCTCAATATGGGCTCAGTGAAACTGACAAGATACTCAACACGATCCCACCAACTATCATCTAGGATCCTTTGCTTGACCCTATTTTCCCTTTCATTGCTAGATTGCCTCCATATGGCCCAATTAGGGCCAATTACCATGGCACATAGTGCCTCACAAACCTTTATAAGTCATCTCAACACAATTGTGTTGGAGGAAAATCGGGTCTCGACAACCTATTTGAAAATCAAAATTAAAATTAAAATATAATTTAAATTTACAAAATCAAAATTTAAAATTAAAAGAAAATTCAAAAGTTTAAAAATATTGAGAATTGTCTAAATATTCCTTGTGTCATATGGTGGTTGGTGACAAACATTTGGATATCTTCGCCCTCAGCATACACTTGTTTGATCCACTCAATTTTGGATCCATTTTTTTGTAGCATTAGATTGAGGGAGTGGACAACACAAGGTGTCCAAAAAATGTTTGGATACTTCTCAACTAATAACCCAACAACCCTACAATTTTTGGCATTGTCAGTTACAACTTGCACAACATTTTGATGGCCCACTTCTTCAATAGCTTGGCAAAGGATGTTAGCAATAAATGGACCATCCTTCACATGTCCTTCACAATCCACTCAAACTACTCTAAAAAATATTGCCCCTTTAGGGGACACGACAATAGCATTGATCAATGGGCATTTTTTGCATCATTCCATCCATCATAAATGATGGTCGCCCCTATTTCGATCCACAAATCCCTTATGGGCTTCAAAGAGTCTGCTACATGTTTCACCTCTTTCTCGTATAAGGTGCAATGTACCTTCTCAAAACCTGGGCCTTTATACCCCTTTGGAGCCTCATTAATAGATTTCACCATTTTTTGCCAATATGGTGAACAAACAACATTGAATGCCAATTCATTGGCATAGACACATCTTGCTATGTCTTGATCAACAATCTCTCTTGCCTCATTTTGAAATGAAGCTTCCAATGGTCCCTTAGATCTTTTATTTGAAGAGGGAACAGTTTGCTCTTGAGGGATGTCCATAATGGATGGCTTTCTGTAGGAGGAAAATAAGAAGGCGGTGTAGGGGGTTTCATGGATCGAGATCCTTTCTTCAAAGGATGGCTTGTTTTAACACTGGTTGCTTTTTGGTCTTCCTTTTCTTGCTCAGCAATATATTTCAACACTATATCTTTTGGAATGCCTTTTTTGTTTTCACCTGGACAATTTTTTATGCCTATTTCAGGGATCCTGCTCACTCGACTGTATGAGTTTGAATATTGAACATGGAAATGAATACAAATCCAAACATATCCTACACCACCTAGAAGTTGTTGAACCATTTCTACATATTTCCAAAGGGGAGAGTTTGGGTTTGTTTTGAAATGAGATTGGATTGAGCCTGAGGAGGTACCGATTGCCATTGTAATACAGAATACCTAAGGCACAACATATTGAAATTTTGGTATTGATTCATTGAATTTGAAACTAAAAGACTTAATTAATTTCAAAAAAATGAAAAAATTGAACATGTGTTATAGACATTTAGAGGAATGAAAAGTAAAGCAAAACAAAAACTAAAAAACAAAACAAAAGATTTGAAGTTCATTTGTTAAAAAAAAATGTAAAAAAAATCAAAAAACTTCAAAAAACCTACCTCTTTTGAATAAATTTTGCTCTATGATCTTCTTGGCAATGAATAGGCACTCAAGTGAAGCCACAATAGTGGTTTATAATTTGATGGAGGAAGGAAAACTGAGAAAAAAATGGCCCCATGGCAAAAAAATTGGTTTTAGGGGTTCGAATGAACCTACAAGTTCGACCGAACCATAAAGGGGTTCGACCGAACCCATTAATCACGGGGCCCACAGTTTTCACCCAAAAAACAAAAAGAAAAATGCATGTTGAGGGGGTTCGAATGAACCAGGGTTCGAATGAACCCTAGTTCGCTAGAACCCCTGGGGGTTCACTAGAACCCCCGGTTCATGAACCCCCTTTTCCTAATTTTTGACTTTGTTCACAAAAACCTAATTTTTTACGCTTTGGCCTTTCGGGTTGAGGATGAAAATGGGGAATCTTCACAAACCCAATTGGAGTCGGTAGTCCTCAAACGAGTTATCCAATGAATATAATTTTAATATATTTTGGTTTTATTATGTATTTGTTTTTAGTTTTATTAAACATAGGTTTTTCTTGAAAATGAAGTTCTCTATTGCACATGTGGAAAAATAGCAGTTATCAAAAAAAAATTTGAAAAATATGAGTGCACCAGATATTGAAGTCCTTGATCCAACCAAAAAAAATAATTGAATTTTGATAAATACAAAAAATTACGCGTTATACGGTCGCTATGTCTGAATTGTCATTGGTTTGACTTGAAACTTGATTAAAGAAAAAATATTCAATAAAAAACTATCTAACCAAGTGCAAGCACTAGATATCAGAGTTAAAAATCTAAATTCGAAAGAATTAGAATTTTATCCTTCATGGAAAAAAAATTATGCATTATACGTGTGCGTCACTTTTTAAAAATGTTGTTTTGAAAAAACCATTTTTTGTGGGAGATGGAAAAAGAAGTGCAATTTGATTCTAAAATTTTGAAAAAATATTTTTAGAATCTACAGAAAAAATGTGATGAGACTCTAGTTTGCATCATCTTCAAATTCCTCACGGTTTAGCCGCTATAGGTGTCTGAATGTGAAGATTTAGTTAAAAATAAAAATTTTAGTGTCCAGTTTGGCCAAAAATTGTAAACCACTATTGTGGGATCACCCTGCAAGTGCTTAGGAATAACACAACAACCAACTTCGAACAATCTACAATCAACCTTCAAGTTTATTCAAGCTTGTGCAAGCAAGAGAGAAGGTTCAACAATGGAGGCAAAAAATCCTTTTTTTCATTCACAAATTGGTAAATGAGTATCACTTTACCTATTTCATGTGTTAGAGGCAAATATTAGGGTTAGAGGGAATAAAAAATCTTTAAAAGTCAACAAACAATCAAAAAAATAATTAAAAAATGCAAAAAGGCATTGGAAAAGTCTGTCTGGGCACGAATTCTGCCCGGGTTCGAATTGGGTTTGAAAAAACCAAACCTTGGTTGGACCCATAGTTAGGGTTTCGAACCTTGGCCGGGCCCACAATTGATTTTTCAAACACACAGTGAATTTGATTGAATTGGAGCTGAATATCGTACCCGGGCTTCCCAGGGGCGAACCCAGTAGCTTAGGTTTAAACAGAGGAGTGGATTTACAAGTAGCTTTCAAAAGAAAGAAATCCCCCTTCAATGTATAATGCTTAGAAACACATCAAACAACTATGCAGCTTCATATTAGGTGAATTTTACATTGAAATTTTAACAAAACATTTTCTGTGATAATCACAATTTTCAAATTTTTAGTATAAGAGACAAATTTTTAGTATAAGAGATGAAATAAGACACCTAGACCAATTGTACAGTTATGTAGTTGCTCAAATACACCCTTTTAACTTCAAACCAACAAATTTAACTCAATATGAATGTGCAGTCATGCAAATTGCTCAGTTTCACCCTTTTAACTTCAAACTAACTAATTCCACTCAATATGAAATCAAAGCAAAGGTTCAGCATTCCCATAATTCAATAGAAACATCTAACCTGTTCTATGTTAACTGTGAATGGCTCCTTTGATTGACACTCAGGACAAGAGCATACTTTTACTTCAGAATAGGAGTTTTGAAAGTAAGGTTGTAAAACAGTGCTGCATTTGTTACAATCATACTTGACTTGCTGCAATTGAAGTAAAACCCCATACTTCCTAGTAACTACCCCTCCAATGTGAATCATGGTATTTAAATGAACCTGCACTTATTTGTTGTCTCGGATGTATTAGTTTTTCTCATATATTCAATGGTATAATACTGAAAACAAAACAAGCGTAATAATGTTCTAGGTGCTATTTTTGAGGAACTAACTCTGCCATATATATAGAATGTTTGCTTAAGTAATGGAAATGCAATGAGCATGAAACAATGAACAAGCTTTGAACAAAGAAGTAAACAACACATACGTCACCATGACAGATACATTGGAGACACCCACTAAGAATCAAAACTCTGGTAGCTGAGTGTGTGCCTCTTAACACCAACTGGAATGAGAAAGTTACAATCCAAGCTCTCTTTAGAGCCACCAAGATCACTGTGCTACTATGAACAACATCTCTACATTGCTTTTTTATAACTATGCTTTGCAACTTAAACAACCTCAAGATATTTCCTGCACTTAATTGGAACATAAACTCCATCTCTAGATGCCAGTAAAAGAGCCTCATGGGCATATTTATGCATAGATTGGATGGAAATAATCACATAGAAGACTTGAAATGTTTTTCCATCTCAATTGTTAGGATGCAGCCCCTTTTAGGCTGATATCATAAATGTCAATGCATCGATTTCAAGCCTTTGTAAAATGAGACTAACAGCAACCATGCCTTAAGTCCTTACTACCGCAAAACCTTGTAGCATTCCACTAGACCAGGTGGAAAGCCTTATACGCATTGCATTGTTCGATACAAATAGAACTCTTGAAGAGTTGCTAACAACAATGGACTCCAAGAAAATTAGAAACAAAACTTTTGCACAAATGTATTGAAATTTTGGTGTTCTACATTTAAGAGCAGAAACACAACTAACAAATCCTTCAGGATTGCTTGAGTTGCCAATAAGATTGAGGAAAAACTCTATTAGTCATCAAAGCAGATCAAAAGCAATAGAAGAAATCCTGACAACAAAAAAAACAAAGGAGACAAGAGACTAATGTAATTCAGCTAAACAAGAGTCTGATTGTTGGATGTTTCTATCCAATGGGCTTTCATCCACCATGGAAAATCCCTTCTGATTTGAGGTTACAAATGGCAATCAAAGAATTCAGTATGCAAGAGCGGCTTGTGGCAGAATTTGAATACATCAAAAGCATGAGGCTAGGCAGTCAAACAAGCATATAGCTTTTACTCATCCTCACCCAACCTTCTAGAATATACGCCAATTCTTCCTTTTCTCTGTTTAATGCTCTGCTTGTGAAAAGAAATTTGCAATGTAAAACTTTACTTTCACCTCCATGTAGTTCTTTCAACCTTACCACTATTTGATATCATAGTTGTTTTCTGTATCTGGTGCAAGTTGTAAAATGCTTAGTATCTATTGATATTAGTACTTTTAGGTGTTAGAAGAAGCCAACCAGCTGAAGGATTTCAAGAGCATTTTACCCAAATCATGCATATAACCCAATTTCTGGTTTGGCTATAATTCTCCAACGCTATGTGTTTGCAATCTTTTACCCAAATGTGCTCGATGATACTATGGCTTCTGTATGTAGAATCACATTCTAGCCCTCTTATAACCGCATCAACTAATTTTTCAATACCCAAATCCAAAATTTTACTTACGTCGTCATTTTCTTCTAGAATAGATTCAAAAACTGTCTTACCAGATTCTATGAGCTTGCTCTTCCAAGTCTTTCTTTTCTTCTTCGCTCCGTAATATCTCCCTCCTTTGGAATTTTCTTCATGATTAGCCAGTTGGGCAAAAGAACTATCCTCATGCTTCGTTTTATTGATGCTTGGAGTGCATCTAGAGGTGCATTCAATAACCAGCTGATTCTTTTGAATTTCCTACTGGGTTTCAACGAATTTTGATTTGGGTTTCAATGAATTTTGTTATGATATGACATATTTTTATGTAGTAAGCATAACGTTTGTTTTCTTATGAAATGTTCTTATACAAATTTGAAAAAAAGTTTGAGATATTATTGTTATTATAAAAGATTTTTTTTTTTAAAAAAACTAAATGTGTTATTTACGATAATCAATTAATGTAAGCAATAAATATAGGAGCTAATTAAGATAACAAAGTTGTAGGAAATAAATATAAAAGAATTGAAACATTAAAACTCTTCGAGCATGTAGATATCTAAAATGATATGTGAATAATTTCTCATAATTATTAAAAGATGAGCATATGTCAAATGAATGTAATTGAATGCCTTTGGATAGGACATATCAATAAATTGTACAAATATGTGTTTAGTTGGCTCTAAGAAAGAAAGGAATGGATGAGAGTTTTATCTAAAAATTAAACTTAAATTTTAAAAAATTGAATATCAAATCAATGGCCATAGGGTTAGCCTCACACCCATGAAAATTACTTGTGGCATGGGAATGATAAAATCAAGTTGTGTAATCAATGTATGAGATGGATGCATGCATATACATTGTAAATAAATAATTTGGGTTAAAATATTAGAATGTGTGCATATAAAGATAATGAGGGAGATAAACGTGTTGGAATATGTATAAGTGGATGAGTAAGGGCATGGGTGAATGGGATCGAATTTGTATAAGATTGTGTCAATTATCTATGCATAAACATATGAAGATATTATCTCAAAATAGGTTCAAATCTAAATAGGAATCGATATAGATATGTCAATTTCACCATTATAATTTTACCCCCACTTTGAGATGCATGTGAATCCTAGAATTATCATGTATCTCAAAGTATAAACACTCACATAAATGCATTTAAAGTAAATATTTAAGTCATAAAAAGATACCCTAAGTCAACATAAAGTAATGAATCTTAAATCAAATGTCATCATATAAGTCCATCCATCATAATATGTGCCCCATGAAACCCTAAAAAATACAAGAAAATTAAGCCATGAGTAGCTTATGTAAAATAGGGAAAAAATGTAAATAACTA